>PVJH01006776.1:0-98534 GCA_004026705.1 Nesogale talazaci
TCAGGAGGTCAGCGAAGGAAGACCCAGAGGAGGAAGAACCCAGGGCTTTTATACTCTATTTTAGGCGTGGCTCTATGTGATTGGTGCAGAGGCTCTATTGCATCACCAGTAACTCTTGAGCATGCGCAGTGCTACTTGTTTACCACTTACAGGCTAAGAGTCAGGGTGCGGCCAGGCGCCATCTTGTAATGGCGGGCGCAGGTCTGTTAAGGTTTGGCTTCCACAATACACCATTACAAGCACTTATCTCCAAGCTTATAGTTGACAGTACTCATTTACTGAATGATTAAACCGTCTGTTTATCTCTAAATTAGTACATATTTCAACAATGGGGAAATGCTTCTCAGGGGTACTATTTGCTGAGAATAAACAGTGGCTTTGCAAAAGAGACTCAGGAATTTCCTAAAATTAAGGAATTCTAGCACATGGCATGCTAATATTTTCTCGTTGGAAACTGTTGAAGTAGTTCAGTTTTCATATTCAGACTGGTATGGCATCAATAGAACGTGATCACTAGACTGAAATTTATCATATACACATTCTAAATGCATGGATAATTATTGGTGATTGAAATTCAAAAGTTGTAAACAAAGAGGAAAAACAGTAATGGGAATGTATGGTCTTGGTGACAGAAACAAAGCTGCGGATCACATAAAAGAATTTTATAAGACTAACAACTTGTTCATAACAAATACGTTTGTGGGTGTACACAAGAATGAAATTGACTACATCTGTGGGAAGAGAAGATGGAGGAGCTTAATGTCAGCAGCTAAAATTAGTCCAGGGGCCAACTGTGGAAGAGAACATTAACTGTTCATATGTAAATTCAAATTCAAGCTGAATAAAATTAGAACAAATACTTCAGAGCTAAATACAACCTTGAGCCAATCTCACCTGAGTCTGAAGATATTGGGAACTGCTGTCACTCACCGAACACTAAAGATAGGAGATCACCGGGAACATGAAGAAGGCAAAAGGTCAATAAAAAGACAGGAAAGAAAGAAAGGATCAAAATGGATGTCAGAACAGACTCTGAAACTTGCTTTGAATCATGGAGTAGCTAAGGCACTTCATAAGAAATAAAGTCAAAGAGCTGAACAGAAACTTTCAGAAAGCAGCGTGAGAAGCATTACAATAAAAGGTGCCAAGACCTACACTGAGAAATCAAAATGGAAGACCATGTTCACTATATCTGAAGAAAAACAAATCAAAACTCTGGGTTGCTATATTGACATACTCTGTGGGGAAAATATTGAATGATACAGGAAGCATCAAATGAAGATGGTAAGAATATATATTATCAAGAACTAGTAGGCATTTCAACATTTCAAGAGGTAGGATATAAGCAAGGACCAAAAGTACTAATTGAAGAAGTTCAAGCTATATTGATGGAATTAGCCAAAAACAAGATGCCAAGAATTGACTGAATGCAATCAAAATGTTTCAACACATTGATGAAGCACTGGAAGCATCCGTGAAATGATACTGTGGGGTTCTGAGACCTGCTGGAATGATGCTCTGAGGGATCCGTGGCCCCAAAAGAGCGATGCTATTTGGGGTCCAGAATGGTGCTGAAGGCCTGGGACCTAACAGGAAAAATTTCTGGGGCTTTCAGGACCTCACGAGAAAGATACTCTGGAATTTCTGAAAACTACAGGAGAAATGGTCTGGGGCACTGGACCCCTCTGGAAATATCACCCACCCAGATCATGTTCCTATGGGGTGTGGAACTCCCCCTTCCCCCAATGATAGTTCTTGAAATGTTCCTGCTCAGCAATACCCCACCCCACCCCCACTCCCAGCAGAGACTGATGCCAGCAAAAACTAAAAACTATTATCGTTGGTAGGCATTGTGCTTGACCCTACAGTATTTTTATAATAAAATACTTACTTGAAGCATAAATTCTACTAAGATAAATTAGCTTGTCATAAATATGAAGTTAATAAATAATGTGTTGTCATGGAGCAGAGGCATGAACTTTACATGAGATGTGAGAACACTTGACATTTAAACTTGGACCTGAGCAAAACTGAGTCATGAGGAATACTGATGTTTGCATGGATTGGAAAAATGACTATCATCCCAAGGCAATATTCTACAACTGATCTACAGATTCAATCTAACAAGGGTTTAGTTTTTGCAAGAAAAGAACAGGCAGATTAAAATTCCTATGGACATGTGAGGGTTTTTACTGTAGCCAAAATAATCTTGAGAATTAGTATAAGTGGCAAATGCATATTCCTTGTATGAAAACTTACTACAAGCTATAAAAATTAAAACAGTACTGACTTCTAGTACTGACATAAAGGTAGACACATTATGGAATATAAGTTAAGAGAGTCTAAAAATAAACCTCATACATCTATAGTTAATTGATTTTAAAAAAGGGTGTCCAGAGAAGTCAATGGAGAAAGCACTGGGATTTCAGAAAATGTTGTTGAAACAACTAGATACTCCCAGGAAAAAGAATAGTCTTGAATCCTACTTTGAACCATGTGCAAACATTAACTCAAAATAGGTCTTAAAATATAAGTGCAAGAGCCAAAAGTAAAAAACCCTTAACAGAAAACATGTACATAAATGTGTGTGACCTTGGATTAGGGAATGATTCCTTAAGATATCTTCCATTTTAAGCAATGATAACAACTTATGGATAAGCAACCCCCCAAATTTATGTAAGTTGAGCTTCATCAAAATTAAAATTCCTTATAATTGGAAAGACACAACCAAGAATTTGAAAAGGGCAACCTACATCAGTAACTGTTCATAAGTGAGATATTTCATAATCCAGTATTCAGAATATATAAAGTTTTGCCAGTTTTACTTTTGGTTCAACAACTAAAAGACAATTAAAAACTGTTGAAGAAATTAAGATATAAACATTCTAAACATAAACTATATAATTCTAGTATAGATTCAATCTAAAATTTCTGTAAATTATTTGAAACTCAGTAATATTAAAACAAGTCCATGAGAGCCAAACTAATATTTTGAGGCTATCTGTTCTGAACTTTGGGACCATTTCAAAAACAGACTTAATGCCATGGACATTAATGACCTGTTGATCAGGGAGGAGGGGGCAGAGGAGTATCAAGAACATCATCTAGGAAGAAAACAAACGGTCAGTAAAAACAAGAGATCAAGAAAAATATCAAAGTGGCTATCATAAAAAACTTTGAAAATGCTCATAATTGTAGAGTAGCTATGGGTAATGGAAAAAATAATGAAGTCAAAGAGCTGAACAGAAATCTCAAAGGGCAGCTCAGGAAGACAAAATATTAAAAAATTAATAATTTGGCAAATGTAAATTAAAATGGCAATGAAATTCCACTGACACACACAAGGAGGCTATAATAAAATGGCTAAAAAAATTATCCAGAATGTTGCAAAATCAATGTTATCATGCAAGGAAAGATGGTACAGCCCCTTTGGGAAACAGTCTGCAAGTTCCTCAAAATATTAAACATACCACCACATGGTTAAGGGTAGATGCCTCCAATCAGTTCCAACTCATAGAGACACTACATATAATAGAGACACAGCATGGTCCTGCTCTGGCCTCACAATTACTATGTTAGAGTCCATTGTTATAGTCACTGAATCAATTCATCTTGTTGAGGGTCTTGTTCTATTTCTACCAAGCACCATGTCTTCCTCCAAGGACTGACATGTCTGTCTGATAACATGTTCAAAACATGAGTGAAATATTGGCATCATTGCTTCCAAAGCACATTTAGCTGTACTTACTCCAAAATGCATTAGTTCTTCTAGGACTCTATTGTACTTTCAATATTCTTTACTACTGTCTAGTTCAGATGCATCATTTCTTCTCAGATCTCCCTTATTCAAATGTTCACTTTAAGCATCTATAGGAGGTCATTGGAAGTACAACAGCTAGGTTAAGGGACACCTTAGTCTTCAAAGTAGTGTCTTTGCACTTTTAACACTGTAAAAAGATCACTTGCCACAATTTCAAGCAGCAGTATTCAGGCAGCAGATAAATGCAATGTCATTCTTAATTTTTAATTCCCAGAATAGTCAACCATATGACTACATGATTCAAAATGGTCTGTACTAATCCATTTTGGATGACTTCAAATTTTCCAAGATTCCTATTTCTTATATTCCAAGTCCTGATTAATGGACGTTTCGATGGTTTCTCATATTTGAATTATGCCACATTACCTAAAAGTCATCACCAAGACTTGCTTCATCTAGATCACTGGTTCTCAACCTTCCAAATGTTGTGACCCTTTAATACAGTTCCTCATGTAGTGGTGAACACCCAACTATAAAACGATTTTCATTGGTACTTCATAAATGTAATTTACTAGTTATTATTGGGTGACTGCTGTGAAAGGGTCGTTGAACTCTCAAAGGAATCTCGGTTTATAGGTTGAGGATCACTAACTAGATCGTTAAGGTCAACTCTACTTTGAGAGAATATTATAAGTGACCTGTCCGAAAAATAAACCCAATTTGTCTTGGAAGAACAGTCAGCCTGTGCCTAAGCAGTGAGGATGGTGAGTCTTAGTCTCACGTATGGAGACATGCCTTCAGGAGAGACCAGTTACTGGAAAGGGATATCACACTAGTTAAAACGGAGGGTCATTGAAAAAAAGGAGATCCTTAATAACATGGATTGGCACAGTGGCTGCCACAATGGGCTCAAACACAATTGTAGGGATGGCCTAACTGACCAGTGTTTTGTAAACAAGTGACTATGAGTTGGAGCCAACTTGAGGATCTCTGAGGACCTAACTTTTGAGGAGGCAACTCTTCCTTAATCCTATTGTGAGTGTCTTCCTACATGAGGGACTATCTTGCACTCTATCAGATGATATTCTGCTACTATTCATATTGTTTCAAGTAGCTAATGTTTTCAGTAGTGATCTGCCTCTCCACCTTAGTCTTTTTGAGTCTGAAAACTCTGAAGCTTGATTACCATGGGTGGTATTTGAAATACCACTTCGCATAGTTTCCAGAATGACAGAGACAGACAAACCACCATAACCTGACCAAGTGACAGATGGACAGTGATGTCCACCCTGATTGTGTACAGATTCAAAAGACTTGAAGGCAGGTCCTCAAAGAGAGAGACACACCACTGTTCACTGAAGCATCAATAACCAAAAACAGCTTCTATACCATAAATATTCATCAAGAGATAAACATACAAAATGTAGATACAAGTACTGCTCTGCCAGTAGAAGAAAAGAAGTCGTGATACAGTAAGGATAGAGCCTGAAGACATTTTGCTAAATGAAACAAATCAATCACAAAAGGACACATACTGCATGACTTCACTTAAATTAAAAAAAAAACAAGAAAAAGCAAACATATAGATATCAAAGTTTATTAGTGGTTAGTAGTGTCAGTACAGAGAAAGTGGAAGTGGAGGGTAGGGGCGATGAAAAAACTAACTTGGTCATGGAAAGGTACGCCATCAAATAGATTTTTGTAATTGTTGTCAATAAGGCTAAAACCTGTAAATAATGACCAGGTTAAAATTGTTGAAAGAGATACAAGGGAGCTTCAAAAGGTTTGTGGGAAACTTCCATTCTCTTTAGTTTTGAAGTCATCACTGAGGCTATTTCTTGCTGCTGACTTGTTTGCTGGCCTTCTCTTCTACCTGCACAACCAGGTCCAGGGCCTTCTTGAAAGCTGGAATGACATGGTCCACTGTGGTGATTGGTAGCCCCCAGGTCCCATACTCACTCAAAGCAGAGCTGCAAAAATCCAGGAGCCAGCAGAACCCTCCCCCCACCCCGGCCCCCGGCAATCCCCAGCCCCTAAATCCCAAACCTCTTGCAGCCAGACCCACCTTCAATGAATGAAAGGAAATAGGGATGCATGGCTTCAATGACTTCTTTGTTCTGATTTTTCTCCAGGTTGTAGTCCAGCTTCTTTGTCATCTTGGGAGAGCTCAAGTCAGGTTTTCCCTTGCTGCAACACAGAGGGAAAAGACCGGGTCAGTTCATTAACTGCCAGTCAACTTAGCAAGTTATTCCTGGGGCCCTTCCTCAGGTAAGCAACATAAATGCCTGCATAGATGTTCACATACTGCCTCTAGACCCACATCCAGGAGGTTCCCAAGCTTGACTCCATCCACTTCCCCACACTAAACCTGCCTCATCAGAGACATGTATGACATCATCTGCTATGATGCCCACATCACAAAGCAGAGTGTCAGCTTTATTCTTTAACACTATATACTGCCAAATCCTTCCAGTCACTGCCCTCCCCCACCATCTGCTCCTAACACAAAATAGCTTTGGTATCTCCCATCAGACCCCACTATCCCTTGGCCATAGCCACACCTCATTCTTGAAGTACCTCAACAACCTCCTCTCTGCTCTCCCTGCATCCACACCTACGCCCTTTCTCCAAGTACTGGGGCCAGGCTACACACTAAAGCCCATGTGACCATGTCACTGCCCTGCTCAACTCCCTCCAAAGTTCCCTGTCCTGATCAGGAAGCCGGATGAGTTCTTTGAGGCAAGTTAGCACCAGGACGTGGATGGCCTCTGTCCACGTCCTCCTTTGGGGCCTTTCAAATGCCTGCGCCCCTGTGGCATTTTAAAAGGAGGACATGCCCGTGCATTTCTCCTGCACCTTCATCCTTGGGTGTAAGGGTCCCATGACCTTTATTTCCACTCAGTCTGGCATCATAAGGCTGTGTTTGCACACTTCTCAGCAGCAGAGATCACAGCAACAGCCACTGACTGAAAGTCAAACCCTGCACTGAGTCACTTAACCCTCAAGTGAAAACATGTGGCCCACTTTAGAGACAAACAATTAGAGGCCCATTGAGCCTACACTTCCCCAGGGAAATCAGCTAATGAACAGAAGCACTAGAATTCGATCTGTATCTGTAGAGTTGTTACAGTAGGGCCTTTCAGCCGATAAGGACATTTTTGAGAACTTCGGTCTCTACACAGGAACTGGCATCCAGATAGTGTGAGCCTTCACAGGATGAATAAGAACAGGTCTCTGCACAAAAATCACCCTCCTAATTCTAGCAGGGACTGAAGCAGAACTTCCCTCTGGCCATGAGGCAGTAGGAGGTCTCCTGTGGCATGGAGATGACTTTTTCCAGAACTGCTAGATTGGGAGGTGGAGACTGAAGACTAGAGATCAAGGGTCCTGGAGGTCTGGTGGGTTACACGCTGGGCTTCTAACCACAAACCCATCAGCTGGTAACCGCTGGCTGGAAAAAAAACATGAGGCTTCCTACTTTTGTTAAGAGTTATAGTCTGAGACACCCGGAAGCAGTTCGACCATATCCATAGAGTCTTTGGGTCAGAATCAGTGGCAGTGAGTTTGGAGGGAAGTGCTGCCTCTAGTCATGTCAGCTCGTGCTCAAGGAGGGGTGTGGAGCACCAAGGCCAGCCCCTCAGTTGCTCACTGGAAAAAGCCACCCCACCTGGGTGAACTTCTTGAGCAACTCTATGACCGCCTTCAGCCCCCGCATCTGGGTCAGGCTTCATTAAAGGAGAAGCTCTTTCTAAAATTACGTATTCAAAAACAAAGCAAAACCCCCAAAAACCTACACCAGGCAACACACTCAGAGAGTTTTCATGGAAATAGGAATAAAATGACTCCAGATAGTAATACACAGTGAAAATGGAATTGGCTTAATTCTAACACAGAACAAGCTACAAGAAACTTCTACAGAGGCAACAGAAACAAGTATTTCCCACTGGGCAATCAGCAGGGTCAACTCCCACACTCCCCCACACTAACAAATTTACAGAAATAATGGATCCAGTTTAATTGCCTGCATGTCTTTTCCTTTAGCTGTCTGTCCTCCACTAAGAAAGCTTTCCTTCAGCTTCTATGAAAATAAAACAGGTTTAAAAAACTTTTAAAAAACAAGCAAAAAAAAAAAGTTAAGGAAGCCCTAACGTTTTGTGCACCAGCTGCAGCCAATCGCTCCCTGAACAGCATTCCCCTCTTCATAGTGCCAGAAGTAACAGACACCACCCCCCCACCCCTGGCTTCACCTTTGGGCTGAAGAAGAGGCCCCGGGAGAGGACACCACTGCACAGAAACAATGGAGGTGATTAGGAGGGACCTGCAAAGTGCCGAATCAGGTACCCGGACTTCCAAAGGCCCAGTCTGGGGCCCCCCAGCCCCCGCACTTTCTCCAACCAGCATGCTCTCCAGAGACTCCCACCAATCCAAGAAAGGGGGGATGGGACACCCTCCCCCATAACCACACAAGGGATGCGGCACAAGGAGGGGGAGGGAGAGGGGAGAGCAAGCCAGGCTGCCCTGCGCACCAGGGTCTCCCCAAACTGACCACCGTGACCCCCACCTGGACGCGCAGACAACACAGTGCTCAGGCTGTGACTGGTTCTCTGGCTCCACGCCCCTGCGCAGCAAGTACCAGCTACGCTGTGACCTCACTTCTGGCTAGGACAGGGCCACTTCCGGCCCATCGCAGCGTGACCCGGAAGGGGAGGAGCAGAGTAATGGGTGTGACCTAGAAACACGGAAATGAAACCTCAGTCAGAGATTAGACCTCATCATGCTTGTACATTCAGGAAAATTCATTCTTTACATAGAGTGGAAGAGACTGATATAACGTCCTAAATAGCAGTTCCCGCTGCCTAAATTTCCACCAACATATTTGTAAGTTTGTTCTTCATAACACCGACCGTTACAAGAAGGGACTGAGATGTGTAGTTTTAAGTGACCAGACGTCCCGCTTTTGGCGAGACAGCCCCGATTTTAAACAATTTTTCACGCGTCCCGCAGCATTTTAGAAAAATCCCATTTTTTAGAAAGAATGCACAAGCTAGGGAATGGAGAGAGATTGGGAAGGGAATATACCCCCTCTACAAACACCCCTTCTCGGTCAATGGTGTCCCACTTTACTAATGTTAAAATTTGGTCACTTTATTAGTGGGAAAATAAACAAGACCTAGGTACTTATCCTGACAAACGGTTAGGTTACTATCAGATGTATCATCAAAGTCACATACCTCACAGTGGGCACTGACTGAGCTAAAGGCATCAACCTCCCTATGTGACACTGAATGTCCACATCATAAAGGTGACGTCTCAGTCACTGTGATCGTGGGTCAGGATATCATTCTCTTAGAACCAGAGTCTCACAACTGTGCTCATGGCCTCATGAAATAATGAACTATACACTTCTGCCATATCAACACAATTTTAATTTTATACACAACAAACAATATTTTCTTCATCCCTTGGATACTCAAATACACTTTAACTTCAATGTCTAACACAGAGAAAATAAACCACTACATCACCTGTCTAAATTTGTACTATTGATTTTAAGGTCTGCTGTGGTAAAGATGAAACATTGTGGCTTATAAAATGTAAGCAAAAATCTAAGGAGCTTTTACTCTGCTCTCTCTAGTGTTCTGAGTCAGAATCCACACAACTCTGAATTAATTGTTTTTCTTTTGAATGATTTTTCTTATTTTCTTATTTTCTTATTTGTGTTTTTGCAAACCAGGGGCAAATACAAGAGATATGTCACTTCAAGATGCTTGGTAGAGGGGCACTTTGTAGAATGAAAACGGCTGAAACAACGGCCTCAAATATAAGAACAATGACGAGGCTGGTGCAGGACGGGCCAGTGTTTCAGCCTGTGGCACACGGGTCACACTGATTTGGAACGAACTCGCTGACACAAAACAATAAGTACTGACATGTTGGAGTGTTTCTTTTTAAAATAAGCAGTAAAGTAGTAATTATTCCAGGGTCATTGCTGAAAGTATAGAATCATGGTTTTAATATACATACCTGCAAGATTTGTATGAGACTTTATTCATTTATTATTTCAACACGTGAGAAACTTTAAAAGAAAATTTTGAGTACAGAGAACATAGGGTAAAATTAACCACAAAGTACACTCTATAACACGATGTATTGTACTGTTTTATAAAGTATAAGTAACACATTTGATGATTATATGACTTGGTTTAGAAGAGTGATTAGGTTTACCTCAGAGCAGTTTACATCAGAGCAGTTTACCTTGATATTGAGTTACCTTGATATTGAGTTTACCTTGATGGATTGAGTTAAAGAGCATCTATTCTTGCCTTTGGGTTCATAATTCAACTTGGCTAAGTGGAATTATGATCAGGGATGCAAGGATGTTTCAATTTTAGAAAAAAAAATTAATGTATCCAACCACATAAATAGGAAAAAGCATAAGAACCATGTGATCATATTAATAGATGCAGAAAAGGCATTTGGCAATATCTAACATCCAATTGATATATTGGATTGGGTTAATCTGCTATAAAAAGGCCCTTTAGACTGTTGAAAAACAACCATTTTACTTTGAGGACTCAGTTCACCTCTCCAGAAACATTTTATTGTAAGTTACATGAGATGCATGTGAAAGCTGGGCACTGTATAAGAAAGACTAATGATGAATCTTTGTATTTTATTTGTAGTGCTGGCCAAGAATGTTGAAAGTACTATAGACTTCCAAAAGGACAAGCAAGTCTGTCTTGGCAGAAGTAAGTTTAGAGTGCTACTTAAGAGGTGAGGATGGGGACAGTTTATAGTATATACTATGAACATGCTATCTGAAGAGCACAGGCCCCAGGGAAGGATATGCTTGATAAAGTAGAGGGGCAGTGAAAAATAGTAATTCCTCTAAAACATGGATGAACAAAGTTATTGAAACATTGAAACATTCATCCTAAATTATGAGGATAGCACAGGAAATGGCAGGATAAACTTTAATGAGTAGCTCAGCATGGGCTGGAGTGACATAGATGAGATGATTCAGCTGGATCCTATTAACCATTCATGTCAAGATTTATGGTCTGTGGTAAAGTATGGGATAATAAAGAATGATCTTCAACAAATATTTCTTCTTTCAGTTAGAGAGTATGTTGAAATTAAGATATTTGCTTCAATGGTGATTGAGACACATCAGGTCTTAAAAGCTCTGCCTTTATACTAACAAAATTTATACATAAAGAATTGTATATAGGATAGATTAAAATACATAGTATGTGAAGAAATAATAAAATAAGTTAATACATAAAAAGTCACTGAGCCATAAATCATGAAAAAGAGCAGTGAGAGAAACATCTACTTTGAAATCAACTAAATTAATAAAGACTGAGCTGGATGATATAGGGGAAGAAATAAACAGGATTAGGAGTATGACTGATATTATAAATGAATAAAACTAAAATAAATTAAATAAAATAATAAAACTAATTCCTGAGTTAATAAAATATTAAGATAAATGTCATCACAAATTCTCTCAAGCTTTTGGAAAAAAAGGAAGTCTTAGAGTTATATTCAAATAATCATTTTTTTGGCATCACTGCCCTCCGGTGGAAGTTGGAGGCCCAGCATTGCTCCGGGAGAGCTGCTGCTGGATTTGAACCACCAGACCCGCACTCAACCACTAACCCACAGAGGCTCAGCCCCAAATAATCGTTTTAAAAGATAAAACATAAAGGGAAGAAATAATTGTTCATGGAAAAGTGCACAGAAATAATAACAGCAAAAGCATTGATCAAAACTCTTATTTCTTTAAATTATTTTTAAGTACAGTACAAGGGCTTTACGGGCACAAAAATAAAAATTTCTGTAACAATGAGATACATGATATGTACTGAAAAAGTATCTACATTGGTATCAACCTTTAGCAATATATATCAAGTCTTCGGCTCAAATTTCCAAGTTTATTTGGTAATTTAATTTCAGTTTTCATTTAGAAAGACCTAGGATCCCTTCATCCTCTGAGACCTGGATATATACCACCTCTCTGACATGAATGTCAAGGAAGGTGACCTGAAGAATAGAAGAATGTGCTCTATAAACATAAAGAGGGATACTATTAAGCATATAAGTATATGCTCCATCTATTTCCCCATCGTCACATAAATATATGCACCTATGCACACACATGTATTTAAATCTCTATAAATGTCCTTTGTCCCTCAGTTCTTTCCTCTATTTCCTTTTACTTTCCTCTTGTCTCACTATCATGCTCAGCCTCCATTTGGGTTTCAGTATTTTCTCTCTTACATTACTCTTGAACAATCCCTATCAGACTTCTCTCACCCACCTTGTCACTGATTTTGAATCAATTGTTATTCCCTTATACCTGAGCAGGTCACACCTCCCCTTTTCCCATGTTCTCCACCCTGGAACCATCAGTCCCATCATTTTCACCTCCAGACTGCTTGTCTATCTTATATAGATAGACCTGCAGAGGTAACTATATGTAAAAAAAAAGGCATCCTAAAATGAAGCAACCAAAGAAAATAAAACAATGATGACAACAAACACACCCAATGTCATATATATGTAATAAAAAATAACAAAAACCTGTAAATAGTTCATGGCCTCTTCATTGATCTCCAGGAACCCTCGTTTAGTTGGATGGGGTGCCACACCCCGGCCCCAAACTTTATCCTTGTCATTCCATGTGGAGCTCTATGCTCTGTTGCACACCTTTCATGTTTTGCCGTGCTGTGGGTATGTCAGACGGTATAATCCTGACCCTGTTTCTCCATTGTTGCCCCCCCAAAGGCCTTGGGTCAGCAAGGGCAGCCATATTTCAGAGTGGGACCAGTCACATGATCCTCTTTTTGCGTCAGCTGTTCTGAGTGGGAACATAGTCCTGCAGGCTTGGTGGATCAGAATGCACTCTATTCTCTCTTCCTCCCCCTTCATTTGTTCTCATGTGCTCTGGTCAGGCTTCAGTGCTGTCCTCCAAGGCAACCTCATCTGGTTTGCTGTGAGTTTGAGAGGTGGCTGCCCCTGTAGTTGGGAATGGTGTTGTGTGCTCAGATCCCTCAACTGGTTTCCCACTCCATGCCGTCATGCTGCATTTACATCTTGGATCACTGGTTTTAAGTTTGGCCCCTCTTTCCCTGTGGAGATAAAAACGAACAAACATATACTTAAAGGCTTAGTAGTACCATAGCAGATGAACATTGGACCTTCACTCAAGTACTTCCTCGGTGCAAGGACATTTTTGTTTTATTAAATTTGCATTCCATGATGCTCACCTTCCCGACATGATAACTGAAGACAAAGGTGTGCATAAGCAAAGGTGTTCAAGACAGATGACAGTGCCTGGCTATCAAAAGATGTAGTGTGGCTGAGTCACGTTGTGGCATAGTGGTTGTGTGTGGGACTGTGGCTCACTGGGCTGGTGATTCAAATCCAGCAGGAGATCTCCAGGAGCAAGGGTGGGCCTTCTACTCCCACCAGAGGGCAGTGATGCCCCACAAAAAAAGCAAAAGATGTAGTATCTGGGATCTTAAAGGCTTGAAAGTAAACAAGAAGCCATATAGCTCAGAAGCAACAAAGCCCACATGGACTGAGCACACCAGTCTGTGGGACCACGAGGTGTCAAAGGGATCAGTTATCAGGGTACAAGAACGAAAATTCATAACATTGTGTGTTTACTTTCATGATATGATTGCTGATGACAAATGTTTGCACAAGGAAATGTGACGAAAGCTCATGGTGCCTGGCTGTCAAAAGCTATAGCATCTGGGGTCTTAAAGGCTTGAGTAAACAAGTGGCCATCCAGCTCAGAAGCAACAAAGCCCACATGGAAGAAGCACACCAGCCTGTGTAACTACGGGATATTGAAGGGATGTGGTGTCAGGCATCAAAGAACTAAAATTATATCATTATAAAGGAGGGGAAGTACAGATTGGGGACCCAAAGCATATCAATAGGTGAAGCAAACATCCTTTTACAGAGGGTTTGCATGGAGGAGATGAGCCAGTTAAAGTACAGTGTAGTAGCAATGAAATATGCAACTTTCCTCTAGTTCTCAAATGCCACCTCCCACCCAGTATAGTGATCCCAATTCTACCACATAAATCCAGCAAGACCAGGGGATGTACAGTGAAGTTCGAAACATGGGGAATTTAGGATAGAGGATCCTTTAAAACAAGTAGTAGGATTGGTAATACCAGGAGGGTGGAGGAATGATGGAATAGAAAGGGAAAACCATTTTCAGGGATCTACATGTAGCCTCCTCTGGGGCATGGACAACAGCGTAATGAGTGAAGGGACACATTGGGCAGTGTACGATATGAAAAAACAATTTGTAAATTATTAAGGTTCGTGGGGAGGAGGAGAGGGAAAGGGAAATATGGGGATCTGGTACTGGGGGGGCCTAAGTGGATGGAGGATATTTTGAGAGTGATGATGGCAACTAGCGGGCAACTGTGGCGTGCATACAATTGATGTATGTATGGATCATGAGAGGAGGTGTATGAGTCCCCAATAAAATGATTCATAAAAAAGGGAGGGGGAAAGAGGAACTAATATCAAGGTCTGATTTATAAAAAAAAGGGAGGGAGAAAGAGGAACTAATATCAAGGTCTCGAGTAGAAAATGTTGGAAATGAATATGTCAACATGTATACAAATATGCTTGATATAGGGGTTGAGCCCCAGTGGCGTAGTGGTTGTGCACAGGACTGTGGCCTACTGGGATGGAGGTTCAATTCCAGCAGTGGGGCTGGGCCTCCTACTCCCACCACTGGAGAGCAGCGATGCCTCCCCCCCCCCCCAAAAAAAAAAAACAAATATGCTTGATACAAATGATGTATTGAATGTTATAAGAGCTGTAAGAATCCCCAATAAAGTTATGGAAACAAATATAAAGTGGGTCTGTCTTTAATACAAACACCATCATTTTGGAGTATGGTCTTGAGCCTATAGGGCAGCGTGGTCACTAGATAGGGTAAGAAGTAAGTCAAGAACCTGACATGTCTTACTCAACATGGTCTCCTCCTCTATTTCAGGTTACAGATTTGCCAAACAGAAATGCAGTTCAGTTTAGGAAGCTAGAAACCTGGGACTGCTATCTTGCACATTTATGCATCACAAAGAAGAATTTCAACTTCTAACTGGGCTGTGAGCCATATTCATTCACCTGATTCCAAACTCTATATTTAGAGAGGGCCTTGATTACACACCAAGAAGCTTGTGCTACAAAATGGTGAGTACTACAGAGACCTATGATAATTTGCCTTATACAGAGCAAGTTTAAATGGGAATTGTTGGGAACACCATGCCCCAAGACTCAAGGTTCCTCCATAATATGAAGGCATGGTAGAAGCAGGGGCAAGGAACTAAGTTTTATGAAGCATTCCATTGCTATCAAATGTGTATGTGGTTTTAAGAACTGGATTATTGTGATGATATTCCTTATATGACTTGAGACAATACAGAAGGACTCAACTATGTCTTTGTTCAGTGTGATGGGAAACAGAACTTCTTAAGGAGAACCTGAATAGGAAACTCTACGGGAGAACATGAATTATCAGGACATCCAGAGTCATCCTTGACCCATCATTGCTGTTTTCATTATTCCCTTCTGGCAGTGAAATATTTTCAAGAAAGTTTTAAACATAGTAGATAGAGCTTTTACCTTCATTAGAACCTTAGTTCATGCATGGTCTCATCAAATATTTCTGGTGACAATATGTCCAGTTTATCAATATGTGATAATTCCCTATTTGTAAATTTTACTTGTGGTGATGGCAAGCCCTATACAAGCACTTCTCACTGATAATGACCCTGGTTAGGATGTTCAGGAGGTAATCTGTCAGATCTTAGCAGCCCAAGTCCAGACACAGGATGGCGTAGGGGCAGGTCATAACCATCATGGACTGTGCCAATGTGTATGACACTGTCAAACAGTCCATGATAATCCCCGTGTTGTGATGGGAGGCAGGCAGGCACAGTGTGGCCTCGATGGACACATCCATGATCTCAAACTGATCTGGGTTATCTTCTCTCAGTTGGCCTTGAGGTTCAGGGGAGCCTCAGTCAGCAGCACCAGCTGGCCATCCAGGCAACATGGAGACTTGTGTAAATGTGTCAGATTTTCCCCTGGCTTCCCAGTTTGTGACCATGCCACCATGTTCCATTGCGTACTTCAGTGGCTCTAGGCCTTGTCACTCACGTAACTGCCCTTCTGGCCCATACCCACCATGATGCCCTGGTGCCAGGAGCACCTGGCAATGGACCGAAAGACAGCTCAGGGGATGTCCTTGTCAGAAAATCCAACCTTGCTCATACCACAGACCTTGTCAGAGACCACTCTGGTGATTTCTTCTTCCATGGCAACTGGAGAGATGGACAGTGGTGAAGTGAGAAGAACCTGAAAGAGGTGGTGGCAGAGGCTGAGACACATTATTGCTTTCTAATAGCAACTGGCTTGTACTTCTTCTAAGTAACACAAAACCTGTCATCTCACTACCTTAAAAGGGTTTGCAGCTCACAGCAGCCTTAAAGAAGAGGGTAGAACTGACCCTGTGGGTTTCTTACCCTGGAACTATTTATTGGAATAGAGAGTCTCTTCTTTTTCCCACAAAGTGCCTGGAAGTTACAAAATAATAACTTTGACATAGCAGATAGTGGCCCAATGAGGTACCATTGCTCCTTCTTTCAAAGTAAACTTTTGAATTCTGCATGAGGTCTCCACAAAATTCAAATGAATTAAGTTACATGTTCTTATTCATTTTCCAGTTTTAAAAATGCATATAAGTTATGACAATATCATGGTTTCAGGCAAGCTCACCTTAGTCCCACCGAGATATCTTTGATTTAATCACTTTAAGTAGATCCTTTGCAACAGGTGTGCCCAACAAAACATTCCTTTTGATTTGTAGACATCTGTTCCCAAGGATAATGATTATGGATCCAAATGAAAATAAATCTTTGTAGAAAAATCTTCATTTCTCATTAAGCTGTAACTATTAAGATATTGTTTATTGATTCAATTGTGAAAAATTTGATTTTGTGCTTGTTATAATCAATTCTCAAGGCTATGATATTTGATCCTCATTAGTAATTTCTTAACATTCTTTTCACTGTCATCAAATAAGATCTGTCTTTATACATCATAGGTCATTAAAGTGATTGACTCCCATCCTGATACCTCATTTTCTGTCTGTTTAGTTTTTCATATTATTGTAAATCCACACACAGAGCATCTATCCTGATTTTAAATTACACAACATTCCATTCTGTTGAATGCCTTCTTTTTTCTACTATAATATTTACCATAAGTACATTGAAACAAACAAACATTTTATAGTACAGTCTTACTAAATCTTATACATGCATCATCTGATATCACCAATAATATCAGAAGTCCTCATTTCAGAAGTCCTTGTTGGTCAATTTTGAATTGCTGAGAGGTCCAGTGATCTAGAATTTCAGCTGTTTTTCATTATTTTTGGCAGGATTTAAAATTTGTGTCTAATGTTTGAAGATGTTCATTTTCTGTAAAAATCCTTTGTTTAAATGCACATCATTATTGATATATGTCAGCCTGTGGACAAGTACTTGTTTTTCAAATTTGTGAACATGGATAGTTTCCACATTTGTATGTGTTTGCATAAACATATTAAGTGTTAGTCAATCAATTACTGATGCCTTCTTTATCCCTATTACTTGACAGAACTTTTGAAAAATAGGTCTCATCCTTTCAGTTCATGATAATATGCTACTGCTGAAATGACCAGAGAGGCAAAAAAGAAGCAAAACCGAGCAAACACAAAAGCTGCCAATCTTGCAGTATTTCTTAATTGATAATATTTCCACATTCACTTAAAAAGTTTTGGAAAATGCTTTATTTGTTGATATGGAAGGTAGTCACATACTCCACTGCAGAAGATAGGATGCAGAATACCATGTTTATGTTTGATATTATGTGGAATGTGGTGTATAGAGCAGAGAATTTCTGATTATCACACACTCTTATATTTAGACACAGACTGGAATTGGTCGGTCCAATGGGAAGTGATAAGAATACTATTTTGTAAACTTGTATTGTCCTCAAACAGTGATGAGAAAATTGGATTACAATTAATAGAGCTTTTGACATAAATTTTGAAGTTTCGCCTACTGATAAATCTATGAGATGAGATGAAATCTTTGGAGAAGTGAATGTTGAGTGTTGCTGGTTAAAGAATTAGAATAGAAATAATAAAACATACAACCATGTGTCAAATCCCTTTGAAATAAAAATTCCTCAGGATAATAAGACTCATCTTTCTTTTCACAAATATTGAGTGCTTAGTCCTCAGATAAAACAGATTATGTTGGTCATTTTAGGACTCAGTGACTGTTGAGGATGTGGCTGTGGATTTTACCGCAGAAGAATGGGCATTGCTGGATGCATCTCAGAAGAAATGCTATAGAGAGGTGATGGTGGAGACCTTCAAAAACCTGGCTGTAATTGGTATGAAACATTTCATTATTCCAAATCAATTTATTACATACCAAATAATACATGCAGTTGTACCAGTAACTGAGCTAAAGAAATTTTGGTTAATTTCTATTTGAGCAATTATATACTATGTTTCCATGATCACACATCTCTACTTATTATAGTCTTCCACAACAGTTATCTTGAAAATCAATCTATTGTATCAGTTTCAGGGAGGTGTTAATTTGACTTTCCTTTATCAACATGGTCACCATGCTGGTAAGAACTATTTTGATTTCTCAGAGTAGTAAGAGAAATTCATGGGGAGAGCACCACACATTCATTCAAGCCCACTGTAAAGTATTGAACAGTGCTTCATGGAAGAAATTTTATTTGATTAATCAGTTAGAAAAAGGCTCTTTTGACAAAATAGAAAAATCTGCACAAATGCCTGTCCTTGTTTGTTAAATACTTTTTTGTTTCTCACTTTTAGACATAACAGTGACACTTTTAGACATGCTAATAACACATCAGGGAAAAAATTCCCCTTTCATCTATATACTGTATCTGCTTTATGCCTCCTACTTTAAAATTTTTACCTTCTAATTACAAGCAAACTATGATACTGTTCTTATTACTCTTCAAGTATTAAATTTACTTGTCAACTACTCTGAGCATTTCCAAAACATGGAAACAATATTATGTATCTAAATATTTCTTGTCTCACTGCTGCCTTTAATCTGAGATTAGTATTTTCCTTTTTTGTTTCATATTGTGTACTATGACTGACCTAGTTGCTTCTGCTTCTTAAATGTCAATGTTTAAGAAAATCTCCCCACTGAAGATGTAATGGTAACTTTTTCCAAAAATAATACCACTTCCTCTATATTACAAAAAATATGTGAGTTTTATGGCCATACAAAACAGGATGACAACCAGAGCTCACTTTTGTGGTGAGTGTAATTTACTAAAAGAGGAGAGAGAGAGAGAGAGAGAGAGAGAGAGAGAGAGAGAGAGAGATCAAGCACTGTTCCTGGATAGAGTTTGAAACACATATAACTGCTGTATAAATACATGCATAAGGAAACAGACTGGAGCAAGTAATTTGGCATTTTAAGTACATGTGATACAGATGATTAAGCACTCTGCTAATAACACCATTGTGGCAACTCAAAATCTTCTAATGACTCTGGAGAAATATTAATTTGCTCATCTCTTTCTTTAATTCTTACAGATAAGTCACTCTGAGCCAAAATTGTCTTATCATCTGATAATAGCATATCTTTATATATATATATATATACACACACATATTATAATGTGTAAAGGTCACTTATTATATATGATGTATGCAACAACCCCAGCCACACTTATCAACCCACTGCTGTTTTGTCCATCTGAAATTGTAGTGACAAAGTTGTAGAGTGAAATGATGCATAGGATTTTTTAAGAATGCTAATCTTTATGGAAGTAGATAATCTCATCTTATTGCTACTAACAGCTTTGTTTCAAAAGCACCATCTCTTAGCATCTCAGCACTTCATTCACTTGATATTGTGATAACTCATTGGCCTCCTAACCCCAGGTTATTAGTTCTAAACCATAAGCTGTTTCATGATAGAAAATCAAAGACTTCTGGTCTTTAAGAGATAAAATCTGAAAAAAAAAACTACAGGGGGATTTCTGCATTGTCCTATATGTTTGATATTTGTCAGAATTGACACAAAGTGTATTTTGAGACATATAATTGAGGCATCAAAAAGATCCATTAAATAATACAATTCTCCACTGTTGTTTTGTTACCCTACACACACATATATAAATTAGTTTATGTCATGGAAATGTAAACACAAATTTATAATCCCATCAGTGCAATGTGTTATGCATTTGGTTTTTAACTGCAAGGACAGTGAATTCAGACACACATTAGCCCCATCCTAGGGTAATATGACACTCTATGTTCTTATAAAAGTACTATTGCTATTCTATCATATAGGGTCACTATGAATAGAAGGATACAATTAGTTCATATTTATATTTGAGTGTAATGTTTAAACATGCATAATACATAATATTTATAAATACATGAGTACATATCCTGTACCTATAAAGTTGGTTAAGCCAATAATGGCTCAAGAAATAACACTCGATTAGTTCAAGCTGACAACATTTGTCTCAATAGAATATAGATATTTTGTGATTTATCTATGTGTGTGTATCTATCTGTAACAATAGATATTAACACTAATGCTACTGTATGTTTCTAACCCATTTGAATTGCATGTTGAACATTGGAAACATTTTTTCTTTTATCCTATTAGATAATGTCCCTATATTTGTTTATCTATTGACAATTATAATGATATCCCAACCAGATATTTTAATTTATGATGTGTTAGATAAATAATGGGGTAGGGAATGCATGCTTATTATCTGTAGTAATGATATAATGGCAAAAAATAAAAAAAATTAATAAACAACATATTTTTAGCTACTTGTTTTTAACAGGAAATATTTGCCAGTGACATCCTGTGGAAAATATGAGGAAAATACTATTGATGAGATTTCTAGGCAAATTTCAATTACTGCCACTTTTAAAAGACAAAGATACATGTGTACCAGGAATGGTTTCAATATGGAAAATCATTCAGGAATTTTTCTTCAATAGGGCATAGGTGCTTTCACACTCAGTTTAATGCTGACCATTTTCATAAATGTGAAAAGAACATGGACATTTCAGGAGAATTTCTAACAGGAAACAAATTCTATGATTATGAAGAATATAATGAAATCTTAAGACATTTTTCATTACATATGTATGGTTTGGGAAACTCCAGTGAACCTATGGCCTATCAATGTAAAGAATCTGAGAGAACTTTTACTCGATCCTCACACTTCAATGAACAAATGAGAATTCACAGTTGTGAGAAAACTTATGAATGTAAGGAATTTAGAAACACCTTTACTCATTCCTCACACCTCATTCAACACATGAGAAATCACAGAGGAGAGAAACCCTATGAGTGTAAGAAATATGGAAAAGCCTTTATTCAATCCTCAGTCCTCACTCAGCATATGAGAATTCACGTTGGAGATAGGCCTTATGAATGTAAGGAATGTGGAAAAGCCTTTGTTCATTCCTCACACCTCACTCAACATAAGAGATTTCATCACAGTGGAGAGAAGCCCTATGAATATAAGAAATGTGAGAAAACTTTTACTCAGTCCCCAACCCTCACTAAACATAGGAGAATTCACAATGGAGAGAGGCCTTATGAATGTAAGGAATGTGAGAAAACTTTTACTCAATCCTCAACCCTCATTCAACATCTGAGAGTTCATAGTAGAAAGAACTCATGAGTGTCAGAAATGTGAGAAAATTTACTAATTTTTCAACCCTCCCTAAATATAGGAGAATTCACAGTGGAGAGAGGCCTTAGGAGCTTAAAATGTGTAAGACAATTTCTACTTAACTCTCTCACCTCAAATAACATGAGAAATCACAATGGAGAAAGAACTTTTGAATGTAAGAACTATAGGAATTAATTTAGTCACTTTTCATACCTCCTTAAACATAGAAGTAGTCACAGTGGATGAAAGGTTTATGAATGTAATGGATGTGGTAACAAACTTCACTCTGCATGAGGTCCACAGTGTAGAGAAGCCTAAAGAACTGTGAAAAAGCTATGACTGGTGACTTCTATATACTTCCAGCATAAGTGTTAAAATTCTTTTACTTACATAAAAATATTATTTTACTACCTGATTCATATATAGGAAGTGTGAAATGATTATTTGATATCTTCTAATATTTTAATGAAGATAATATTGAAACCCCTATATGACTTTTGGATGAACATATATTCACTTATATTCATAAATCCTTAAGAAATATCACTGTCATATGCCATGTGTTTTTATAACATTAGAAGGTATTAATTTGATTTTGGGGGTGTATGACTTCTGTAATCCCATCAGTTGTATTTCAATGTAACTGCTGAGAGAAGAGCAGAGGTTCCTTTTAGGAGGAACACTAAATACTTATTTTGGAAGTGATCATGAGAGAGGGCATTGGGTAGGTCAGCCACTACATAGAGAACCCCATACCTATTGAATTGATGAAGTTGTTTATGGAAATCTTAATTAGACCTATGTCCAGTGTACTGTGAATCATCAATAGCAAGATTACCAGCCTGGTCAAAAATGAGGACACATTTTCCATGAAAAGTGGTTACTACTAAAAATTTCAATTCCTGGAGGCATTGTATCTCTGCCCGTGAATCTCACTGTACTTAGCCATGTAATCTGCAGTTTTCTAGCATGTTTGAAGTGAGTTTTACTTTCTTGGAAACAGGGTAAATCTATATATGAGACCATGAGGCATTGACATTTACCAATACTGGATAATTAGGGTCAAAGTTTTGGGTCAACAGGCATACACAGAAGTTTGACCCTCAAGGTCCTGGTTTTATTTTATTTGGTCTCAACTTGGCCACAAATTTTGTTATCACCACTTCCACTTAGCTTTTGGAGACGTGTTAGCGCTGTAAATGAGAATTGTGCAATTTCATGCTCTGGAGTCAACCTATCCTAAACCTCCAAAATGTTTGGGTCTTTTCTCCATAAGCACAAATCATCTATTCTTTTTTACTGAATTCCCCTCTATTTTAACAAAATTTATTGTTGATGTTTCAATTTCTTGTCTCCTAACTTCAGGATATGATCATATATGGAATTGATTTTACAGTTTTATTTATTTGAAACAACTTTAACAGTGTATTAGGCATTTAGTTCACATATCACACAACTTAGTAGTTCAATCATAACAAGCAGATTTGTACATTCATTACCCCAATCAATTTTATAATGCCCCTGCCCCCATGGTTAAATTACTTTTTAAAGGAGTCATGTAGTAATCATTTCTAGATAATGCTCCCTTCCCTGCCCCACATGCATTTCCCCCCATCACCCCTTACCCTCCCTGACAATCACCTTATCCCCTACCTCCCCCAATGAATCCTACCTCCCATATAAACCCTTGAATCTGTTCTTAACTCTATGCCTCTACTCCTTCTTTGCTTAGCAAATTGTAAAACCAAACAGAAGCAGTATAAACAGATAAAAAAACTTAAGTAAGTGGTAAGGAAAAAACTAATAAGAGAGACAAAATACAAAGTCGCTGAGAAAGAAAAGACCACTTTGAATATTTAAAAAGTCAGCAAAGGAATTTTTGTCATGGAACAAACATTTAATTATTACACTTAGAAGAATCTGATTGAGGTCTTCCAGCAGTTAAATCAGGCTAGATACTCTGCAATTGGGTTCTGGGTTCCCACTGCCCTCCAAAGCCACCTACAAACAGCGTGTTCCCAATTTGGGCTCTTGTAATTTTCATTGTCATGTTTTAATTTTGTAATTGTTGTCTTTGTATCACACAAGCTGGTGTGCTCCTTCCATATGGACTTAGTTGACTCCTCACTTAATTTACTGCTTGTTTGAATAACAGCCTTTAAAGGCCCAGGAACTATGCTGATTGATAGCCAGGAACTATCTGCTTTATTAACCACATTATACTATAGCACACTTCATTGATCATTTCATGATGGCTAATATCAGGCAAGGTCATGTTATCAGAACTAACTCTTCTTGGATTAGGACTAAGTTCAGTGGGGGGCCCATAATTCATCTGTTTCTCTCTGTTATATGCATCACTCAGATTTTTTTTTGCAGACATTATGACAAATTTGAAACCCCATAAGACATGCTAAAACAACAGCGACAAACCAACCTTCAGAAAACAAGGGACAAACAAAAACAAGCAGTCTAATGGCAAGAGGGGGAAGTTCCAGTGAAACAGAAAAGTAAATTGTCAATTATTCCCCTGGGGTTTACTGTGATTTCGGTGAACCATCATGCATTTTTCCAGTGACTTCTCACTCTGGACACTATAGGTGTGAGAAGCGTGGTAGTTATATAATCATTAATCAATTTGATGATTAAGAATGTAGGGATGGAGGCTTCCCTGTCAATCGGATTATAGCCAATGAGACCTCTGTGTGAGCTCAGACTTATATTGAGAATTCTGGGAAATCTGGCAGTATTTCCTCCTTGGAGGTAGGACAGACTCACTCACACTACTTTACTCCCTGAAAGATTGCAACTTACAGGATACATTGAGCTACCCTAGTGCCTGAAGCTAGACAAGCCTTATGAATGCAACCAGACCTCTGAAGTCAGAGAAGCCACAGTGAGACCCCTGCCAGCTCGGACATGCTCTCAATGTCACTGAATCCAAAAACTTGCTATCCACTGGCTTGTGATCTTCCTGCATTTGGTTTCATTTAATGCATTTCATGAGACAGAAGAGGACTTTATTCATTGGTATTGGACATATGGACTAATAACAGACTTTTGGCCTTGGACTGGACTGCATTGGTTTGGGATGTTTCCTCAATATTTATCTGTTCTATAGAAACTTCTCCTTTATAAACATATAACTGTTGCCATGAATTTGTTTCTCCAGTTTACCTAGACTACCATATGAATTCTATGCAAGTGCTCTTCTACTGCGAGTTGCAACCATATGAATTTTATGCAAGTGCACTTCTACTGTGAGTTGCAACCAATGAGTAGTTGCTTCACACAGTTCAAGCTCGCATTCCATTTAGGTCTGTTTACCCTATGTATGAGCTTGGTACCATGGAGGAAGCTTCCTTGATCAGTTCATCCAAGTTGAAACCCCTATCCAACAGATCAAAACCTGTTATGTGGCTGCAAGAGGGACATTGAGGTAACATCAAGGAGTTCAAGAAGGAAGAAAATGGTTTGAAACTGATTGCAATAGCGATTGTACAATATTGTTTATTGTTATGAATTATGAATTATGAATTAATAAGAGCTGTAAGAGCTCCCAACAAAATGGTTTGGGAGAAAATTGTCATAAATCTGAGTGTAAGTTTGGTCCCCTGTTCCAACACCAATCTTTAAAAATAGATAGTAAAAGTATGCATTTGGGATGGTATCTGTCTTTGAAACAAATTCACCCCTCTTTAAAAAAATTATTTTATTGAGGGCTCTCACTACTCTTATCACAATCCATACATACATCCATGGTATGTCAAACACATTAGTACATTTGTTGCCCTTATTCTCAAAACATTTGCTTTCTACTTGAGCCCCTGGTATCATCTCCCCATTTCCCCTTCCTTCCCACTCCCCTCTCACTCATGTACCTTTAATGATTTATAAATTATTAATCTTGCATTGTCTAATGTAATGTCTGTCTTCACCCACTTTTCTGTTGTCAGTTCCCCAGTAGGAGGTTATATATAGATTCTTATAATTGGCTCTTCCTTTCTACCCCATCTTCCCTACATTGTCCCAGTATCACCACTTTCACCATTGCTCCTAACAGGATCATCTGTCATGGGTTCCCTGGGCTTCCGGTTCCTATCTGTACCAGTGTATGTCCTCTGGGCTAGCTGCATTTGTAAGGTAGAATTGTGATCATAATAGTGGGAGAAAAGAAGGAAGAATTTAAGAATTAGAGGAAAGTTGTATGTTTCATCTTGCTACACTACACCCTGATGGGCTTGTCATCTCCCCATGACCCTTCTGTAAGGATATGTCCAGTTGCCTATAGATGGGTTTTTGGTCCCCAATCTGCACTTCCCCTCCTTCACAATGACGTGATTTTCTATTCTTTGATGCCTGATTCTTGATTCTGTGGACACCTCATGATCGCACAAGCTACTGTGCTTCCTCCATAGTGGACTTTGTTGCTTCTGAGATAGATGGGTGCTTGTTTACCTTCAATCAGTTCACCTCTTTGTGATGTTTTGCATAGTACCTATAAATAGTAGTGATTTTATTGAATAGAAACCAGGCTACCGCCATCAACATATTGGATCAAATTGAGGCTGATTGCTCAAAATTTTATACTTGGAAATCCACAAGGGCTGCAGGGACCTGCACAGCTCTTGGAACACGGGAGATATGAAGGTGGGGGTTGGAACCTAGATATCAGGCCTAGTACAAGCAGCTTAGGCCAGTTGGAGCCTTTTCCCTGATGAGCAACTGCAGCATGTTTATTTATATAGGCAAGGCATAAGGTATTTCCCAGGAAGTCAAAGGGCGTGTGGAGTTGAGAACAGGAAGCATATCTGATATTCTGCAGATCATTGTACTTTAGCGGTTTTATAGGGACTAAGAGGAAACTGTCAATTTTATCTTAAATGTAAGACAGGCCACTTGTTCCGTCAGTTTTTTGAGCTGCCAGCATTGTTTCATGAAGCCTTGTTTTGGGCATGTAAAGTGATGATCCTGTCCTACTGTTCTAAGAAGTAGACAGTCTTGTCTCCAAAAGTTTGATTCCAGTTTCTCCAACCTTCTACCATTTGCATCTCACACTGGACACCTGCAAATACAGACATTCAGGCAAGCAAAATCATCATATATATCCACCGTGTCTCTCCATTATGCACATTCACACATGGTTGTTCTCTGTAAAATCACGTGGTTGTTCTCTGTAAAATCACTTCTTAACATAGTAAAAAGGAAAACACAGATCAGCATAGACTCAAAGGTGATGATGTGTTCAGTCATGATACTGAATTTCGATACACAGGAATTCCACAGTTGTGGCACTCTTCCCAGAAATTGAGGGTGTGGTGCAGGGTGGTTTCATCAGCAGAGGGAGGGGTTGACACCAAAATTGAAGGTGCTTGACATCTGTGAAGATCATCACAAAGGTAGATGAGCATGTTCTAAATATTATGGGGAGTCTTAGGGGTGGTTTTTGTTATAAGTTGGGCTGCTTATTACAAAGTCAGCAATGATATCCACCAGTGGTTCACTGGGAGAAAGATGAGGCTTCCCAATTCCACTGAGATTTATAGCCTCACACACCTATGGGGCAGTGCTACTCTATCATCTTGTGGCACTCTGAGATGGAAATGACTCAATGGCAGTCATGTTTTTGACTGGCTTTTCGAAGGGCACTGCATTCTGGATATACATAATTTTGAGTGATTTTATTATACTAAATTGAGAGAACATACCACTTTGTAGAATTTTTGAATAAACAGACAAAATATGGGCAGAGAGACCAATATCACCTCAAATTTATAGGTGTAGGACTACAGATGGAATTCTTAAAATTTCAGTGTGCATCCTCCAGAGACTCACCTCCTGGTCTTTGCCCAAGTCCCTTGAGCTTTTATCAATTTCAATTGATAAAAATAATCAATTGGGGGTAGGCTACTTCAGTGCTGTAGGATGAAATTTGTGATATTTTCATATGAAGCTAACAGAAGACAACTTTTCATACCTGTAGCAGTCATGTGCTTATGTTAATTTTATGATTGAAATGTAGGGGTGGGGTCTGGCCTGTTAATCTGGAGATAGCCATTGAGTAGCCAATGAGGCTTCTGTGTGGGCATGGCTTTCACCTGAGACTCCTGGGAAATCTCATGATATTTCCCTCATGAAGATGAGAAGCTACCTTCTCCAGTTGTTAGGAGTTAGTTTCAGAGATGATTAATCACAGGCAACACAGAATGGCAGCGTCTGGGAGGCTGGAGTATTTGGTGGAGAAACCACAAGGCTTTGCCCTTATGGAGCCAGACCTCTAAGGCTGGGGCAGCCACATGGAGGCCTCTTCCAGCGATGAGTTGCTTCTGCCACCACGGGATGCTGTTGATGGACCCTGAGCCCTGGAAGCGAGGAGACATGGGGAGACCCCTGTTGGTGCCGGGACTCTGTAGCCACTGACCTGTGACTTTGTGAGTCAGAAGGAGACTTTATGGACTGATTTCGGGCCTATGGGTTAATATTGGACTTGTGACTTTGAGCTGGACAGGGCTGGGATGTTTTCTCAATGCCTGTTCCTCTTGAATATAAACCCATTCCTTATATCCATATGCGTGACTTTGAAATTTGTTCCTCTAGTCTATCCGGACTAACACAATACCTAAAAGAATAGGTGGGTCCTATTGTCTTGATGGGGAACCATTCCTTAAATACACTCGCAGACATGTTTCCATCATGTCTCCATTTTCTTAAAAGTTCATAATGCCTTCCATATTCTATTTGCTTAGTTTTTATGTCTTTGAAGAGTAAAGAACTGACAACAAAATTTAGTCACCATAATCTTCTCAGTTAACTTTTATCCCTTTAACTCACCCAACAGATTGATTAAACAGACCCCTTTAGCCATAGTTATGAGTATTTTATGCACATTTGTGCCTCAGCCTAGAATCACAAGCCAGGTTTGTGGTAAGACACACTTTGATTTACTTTGTCATTTATGCTTCTTCTGCCATATGGTTGTTTCTTATTAAATGTAACTTTTAAGATCACGCTCTTACATTTACTTTAAAAATAATCTCATTGTTCATGCTTAGATCTTAGATACTTTTTAGTTGTGTATGTGGGGGGGGGGACTGTTGTCTGTGTAGACTCATTCTTCTTTATGTGGAAATCTAATTCTAGAGAACCATTTACTTAAGGACTCTTTCACTGAACAGATTTAACAGTCTTATATAAAATCATTTTTCCTCACCGCTATAAACATATAATTTTTACTTCAAAATTTACACCTTTGGTCTATATTGAGTTCCCTGGTGAGGGATTAAATGCTGCTGTGCTCACAGCATAACAGGTGATTCACATTCCTACAGAGGTACCTGAGAGTAAGGTCTAATGCCTGGAAAGTAAGAGGAGAGACTGCATTTGTGTAACTGTGAGATTCTCTTTTTGAGGAAGTTATGGATGTGAGTGGAAGCCCCAATAATATTCAGCTGTATATAGTATTTATTTATTTATTGCACTTTGCCTAATTGTTTAATGGCCATATAGCTAAACTTAATAATGGTGTATATATAGAATTTTAAATATCAAATCATTGATCTCTTTCTTACTATAAAGAAGGTATACCATATCATTATTTTAGGTAATCACACTTAGTTAACCAGAATTAATCTCAATTTTCTGTACTTCACTCTATCCATGATGCTGTTAGGTAATTTTGAGTAAGTTTCACTCATAAGTCTGTGTACAAAAGAACAAATACATAAACTGACCAGCCTTGACCCACCCTTACTTGCTGCTAAGTCTGAGAACATTTTCTCAGCCACTCTGTGCATTTCATTAAGCCGTTTAATCTGTTTTGCTGACACTCTGCCAAACAGGATGATCTGCTCTAGGAACTGGTTTCCCTGATCATATGTTCAAAATAAGTTGGAAGTCTCACTATTCTCAATTCTAAAGATCACTCTGAAATATTAGAAGGCAATTTCCTCTTCTTGTGACACTTCTACTATTTTTTAAATGAAAGTTGTCCTTCTAAAAACTGTTCCCTTCATTGTGACCCCAATGAATAATCTCAGAAACGACACCTCCTATCAGACAGAACATTCCAATTCACCTGTTCCCAGAGTCAGGGTCTCTCTGTGGCTGGAACATATGTTTCTGTGTAGAGACAATGAGTACCAAGCATCCCAAAGGACATGGCATAAGGTTAGCCCCAGAAGTCAACACAATTATTTTCTCAGACATAGAGAACATTAGTCAATAACTACCCACAGTGCAGAGAGACCAATTCAGACAGACACTCTGGAGACCTGAGCCAGGGCTGCAATATAGCAATGAGCTCAGGGCATTTAAAATCATGCACTGCACTCATGAATGCACATGACTGTATTTCCTTATCATCAGACCCTTCAACAGACTTTGAGGAACAGATAGCATGGAAATGTCCATGATAATCTGTTTGTCAAGAAGGAAAATGGGTAAGGTTAGCAATAGGATTAAAGAAAAGAAATTAAAGAAGGAAAATCGATCATATAGGATGACAATGAAGGATCAGAGTCACTTTAATATGTATATACTGCAAACACAGGATGCTAGTTCCTCATTTGAAGCTTCACAATAGGTGAGTATTTAGAGGAAACAAGGAAATAAAACCTGTTCCTGGGGGTGCAGGGAGCTAAGAGAGGAAGTCCCAATTCCAACAGGACATACTGTCACTTATCTGTGCCTGTGTAGGTCCTGCACACCCCCTACTGTCAGAAGTGTTGCCTGCAGGGAGTTTTGTGTCTGGGCTCACACTGACTTCCCCTCACTGTGCTCCTTGCACAGTAATACAGGACCATGTCTTCAATAGTCTTGGAGCCCACCTGCATGAAAAACTGATTCTTTGATGTGTCTCTGGTGATGGAGAGTAGACTTTGGAAAAATGGTTATACTGTGTAACACTATTATATCTTATGATTCCCATACACTGCAGTCTCTTCCCCAAGGTCTGGAGGATACAACTCCAGTCATAACCACTGCTTGTGATGAAGAAGCCAGGGAGAGTGTAAGTGAAGTAAAAAGTTTCTGGTTAGGTTTCACCGATCCTGCCCTGGCCTCCTGAGGCTGTACCTGGATAGGATGCCTGTAAATAAAGATAATGGATCTGTCAGCTTCTTGCAGTCATAACCATCCACAAAGACCCAAGTGAGATACATGAATCTCTCACCTTGGCGAACTGTCAACAACCAGAGGAGAACATACAGTAGTAGCATATTTAGACCACAGTGCTGCTTTCCCAAGATACTTACAGCCTGACAACCTTCAGTGTCCAAAGGTAGCATTTCAACCTAGTGTCTGAAGAATGTTGTGCACACGAGGAAGCCCTGTGCTTATAAGTGCATCTGTTTCTTCTAGGGGAATTCTTCCATTTAACTCATCTGTATGCTAGTCTGCAATGAGGCAGCCCTTTTCCAAGGAGGTGTCTCTTGAATAGTCAAAGGAGAGTTAAGCATTTCTGAGCCCAACATTCTCTCCCTCCAGCACTTCATTGTTCTTTCCCTCACTGAGGCTCCTATACCTCCTGTGCATCAGAGACTGGGCAGTACAGAGGTCCTTGAAAAAAATAGGTGCACCACAGAGTGTCTTTATTACCTCACCCTCTCCAAAATCCATTTCTTTTTTATAAACTGATGCTACTTCATCAACCTCCTCAAAGTCCTAGGTACCTTTATATTTTCAGGTAATAATTCAGCTTATGAATTTGTTAAGTTCTTACATACAGATTGGTAAGGCATTAGGTAAGCATGGTCATTTCTTTCTTTTTTTAAATTTTATTTTATTGGGGACTCTTACAGCTACTACAACATTCAGTACATCATTTGTATCAAGCACATTAGCACACATGTTTCCTCATACATTTCCCAACATTTTCCACTTGAGCCCTTGGTACAAGCTCCTCTTTAAAAAAAAACTCCCCTTTCCATTCCCCCCCTTTTTTTAATGAATCATTTTATTGGGGTACCCATACAACTCCCATCACAATCCCTAACAACATCAGTTGTATGCAGGCCACTTTTACACACCCATTGCCATCATCACTCTCAAAACATTCTCCCTCCCTCCAGGCCCCCATTATCAGCCCCTATATTACCCTTCCTCCCCCCCTTCCCCTTAAACCCTTAGTAATTTACAAATTATTTTTTCACCCTGTACACTGTACAATGTGTCCCAACACTCACTTCCCTGTTGTCCATGCCCCAGAGAGGAGGCTATGTGTAGATCCCTGAAGTTGGTTCTCCCTTTCTATTCCTCCATCCCTCCACCCTCCTGGTATTACCACTCCTATTGCTAGTCTTGATGGATCATCTATCCTAAGTTTCCCATGTTTCCAACTTCACTGTACATCTCCTGGTCTAGCTGGATTTATGTGGTAGAATCGGGGTCATGATGGTGGGAGGCAGCTTGGGAACTAGAGGAAGATTGCATATTTCATAGATCCTACCCTGTATCTTAACTGCATCTCCTCCTTGTAACCCCTCTGCAAAAGGATGCCATCTCACCTATTGATGGGCTTTGGGTCCCCAATCTGTATTCCCCCTCATTAATAATAATATAATTTTAGCTCATTAATGCCTGACACCGGATCCCTTCACCACCTCATGATCACACAGGCTGGTGTGCTTCTTCCGTGTGGGCTTTATTGCTTCTGAGCTGAATGGCTGCTTGTTTACTCAAGCCTTTAAGACCCCAGACACTATATCTTTTGGTAGCCGGGCACCATCAGCTTTCTTCACCACATTTGCTTATGCACACATTTGTGCTCAGGGATCATATCAGGTAAGTGAGCAGGCAAAGTTGTGCTTTTGAGTTCTTGAAGCCTGATATCTCATCCCTTTGACACCTCATGATTCCACATGCTAGTGTACTTCTTCCATGTGGGGTTTGTTGCTTCTGAGCTAGATGGCTGCTTGTTTACTTTCAAGCCTTTAAGTCCCCAGATGCTCCATCTTTTGATAGCTGGGCACCATCAGCTTCTTCACCACCTTTGCTTATGCACACATTTGTCTTCAGTGATCATGTCGGAAAGGTAGCATCTTGGAATGCCAATTTAATAGAACAAAGTGTTCTTGAACCAAGGAGATACTTGAGTGGAGGTCCAATGCCCATCTGTTGTCCTACTACTAACCCTATAAGTATACACATTAATCTCTTTCCCCATCCTCACTTATAAATATCTGCCCCTATGTACATCCCTGTATTTGAACCTCTATAAATGTTCATTATCCCCCAGTTCCTTCCTCTATTTCCATTTGCTTCCCTCTTTGTCCCACTAACATGCTCACTCTCCATTTGGGTTTCAGTAATTTTTCTTTGCTACATTAGTCTTAATCAATCCCTATTGGCCTTCTCTCACCCACCTTGTCCCTGCATTTGTATCAATTGTTATTCCCTTTTTCCTGGGCTGGTCGACATCACCACCTTTCCCCCTCCCCCCCCCTTCAATGTCCCCTACCCTGGAGCCATCAGACTTGTCATTTTCGCCTCCAACCTCTTTGTCCAGTCTATCTTGTCTAGATAGACCTGTAGAGGTCTGTGAGGAGTGCCAGAGACAGTGGGGAGCGCGGGCGTTCATTCCGCTAGAATGAACTGTTAGAAAGTGTGGCCCAGGTGGGCAGGCTTGGGTTTAGGGGATGGCTTGATCTTATACTGGGCAGTGGTGGCGCCCTTAAGGTGCATCTGGGTGCGGGCTTCGGGGGTGAGGGAGGGGCTGGCCCACTTTTGTGTTTGGGGCACAGTAGTCCCTGGGGGTGGAGAGCGAGAGGTGCGGGTCTGCGTGGAGTGTCCCCTGGGCACCTTGGGGTGGGGAGGACTGGTCCGCAATTGCACGAGGGCGCTGATTAACTGCGGGTCCCAGATCTCAGGGTCGCAGAGCAGCGCCCTGGACCTGCCAATTCCCAGAGTCTGTGCCGGCATCTGTGCGGAGCGTGGGCGTGCAGGTCGTGCCTGCTCCTGGTTCAGAGGAGGGCTCTGAGCGTTCCTGGAGTCACAAAACCCAATTTGAGAGCCCCACCCTTCCCCGTGTCACCCTCCATTCACCGATCTCCAGGAGCTCCGGGCGTGGGCTTCCTATCTGGCTGCCATCTTCCCTTCGTCCACCGGTCATTTCAATATACATTCAGAACATCAGTTGCTGGTGGTTGATGGACTAAGTTAAGTTTCACACTGATGTAGCTGCACACTAGTCCAGGTCACCTCCATCTCTGAATGTGAATGCCACGATTGTCTAAGCTAATCCCATGAGAGTGGTTAGGATGGCTCTTGCTAAGTGTAAATCTGTTGGAATTACCTCTCTGCACATAATTTTCCTACTGAGTATGCAAACTCTATGGTGACTGAGCTCATAATCCCTCACACTATGAAGAGCCACACATTGGTCTCTAGATCCTGATGTTCTGGGCACTGAATTACTCCAACATTCTGAAATGTGAAAATGATAGAGTATGACTCCAAGGAAAATACAAACATTTACTCAAATTGTATGCTGCTGTACATAACAAACTTAAAATTTGCAGCTTAAATATATAACTGCTTATTTTTGTGTTTTTTCCCTGACTGACTAGGAAATGGCATGGAGGAGAAGGTTTCATCCCAGAACCCATGTAGTGCCAGAATGAAAATCTTAGTGATGGATTGTCTCTTCTTCTGAGAAGGCACTTTCATAGGAAGCTGCCCCTGGATCGAAGCCTGAAATGTATCAAGGACTGAGGGTCAACACTTGTTCCAGCATCTCTATCTCTCCTTTGGACTGGGTTTCCTAGCAACATGGTGCCTAGGTGTCTCCAAAAGACTATAAGATGAATAGAATGAAATTTCTATTATATTGATATACATTTATATTTAAATTAACAGTGAAATACAACTGTTTAAAATAATATTTACCTCTAAAATCTGACACATAGGCCATTTACAATCATTTGCTGAGGAGAGGGGGCAGTGCAATCAAAACACAAGGCAAACAGTGGACACGAGGTTTGCTCCAGTGACAGCACCTCTTACTCTAGACTTGGGAGCACAACACTGCAGGCCTGCAACTATGACCTCCATCAGCTCTTTAGCCCTGATGCCAACCAGTGTCTGAACAAGTCCAGGGGATTAAGACACGCCAGTTTTTGAGATTGCCACGACAGTTCAAATAACACCGATGGCTCAAGGACACCATTATGTGTCCTGCTCTCTGGAAACGTGAGATGTTTCTTCACATTACAATGCAACGTTTTGTAAGATATCTTGGGAGGAGATATATACCCCAGCCTTTGGCTCCATGCAAGCAAGAATGTAAGTTGAAGCCTGGTTGATGATCCAAATGGGTTTTATGAAAGTCAAAAGACGTTTCAGGTTCACACAGGCACCCATGGGATCCCTCACCCCCATCCGCCTACCTGGAAGAAGAGAGAGAGAAAGAAGAAGGAGAAGAAAGGGAGAGGGGAAGGGAGGGGAGAAAGAGGAAGAAGGAGAAGGGAGGTAGGGGAGGAGAGAGAAGAGAGGGAGAGAGAGAGACACCTAACATCTCCAGGCTCCTGCTTCAGGCTTTTGGTGGGGCGGCGTGGGTGATGGCTCTGGCCCACCCCATTGGCTGACCTGAATTCTCCTGGCCTAAATGAGCCAACCCAGGTGCAGCTCTTCTGGCCGGAAACCTGGACCTTTGAGCATGCGCAGTGTACCATCCCCTCCTGATAGATAACTCAAACTTCAGAGTGTGCACAATGGATGCCCTCTGTGCAATCTACCTATCAGTTTCTCGAATTCAGTGGTTGATTCAAATCCACACATCTGGAGAATCTCCAAGGGAAACTGTCAGATAGAGAGGAAACCCCGATAGGAAGTCAGCTCTTGACTGCGCTCCAGAACTGAGCCTTGTGACTGGAGGTCCTGAGCAATCCCCGAAGTCCAAACCTCCTCGTAGGAAAGTATGTGCGCAGACCCTTACAGAGTCCCTTCATCGTGACTCCATTATTGAAATAGAAGGTTGTGTTCTTACAATTGAGGCTGTCCACTTTATATGCAGAATGTCCTTGGTATTATCTCTGGGGACTGTCAGTCAGCTATTCATAGTGTATATGTAGGATACAGGATCATCATAATTACTGTTTGGGCCACAAGTCAGCAGCTGTTTGAATGGTGTAATGTATTATGTGTGCTGCACAGCCATTACCACTGTTTTGATTAAGATTTTTGTTTAATTTATAAAAAATACTATTTGTACCTCTTCTCGATTTTCCTCCAAATTTTGCATTTGTGTTGTCTGCACAATATGCAATCATTTTATGTTTCAATTTTTTTTCAAAATATTAATAATGGAACTGAAAATTATTTCAGAAGTTTCACCGGGCAAAGAAATGAAATCTAAAATTCTAATTTTTATCTCAGTTTCCAAATCAAAAAAATCTAATAATGGTTGCAAATAACTTTATATTCTTATTAGAATTAGATACACTGGAATATATGGATACAAAATTTTTTCTAGATTTTTGTTTAATTCTGAAAATGCATACTACACACAATTGCCTTGGATCTTGTTTTAGCACAGGCAGTTTTTTGTTGAGTAACTTTCTGACAACTCGTGAAGTAGGGCCCACAGATCTGAAAGATGACTGGGATTAATAGCGTGAAAAGACCTTCCACTAGTTCTAACTTCTTTGTCTCTATAAGTTGTTTTCCAAAAAAAAATTGTGCATTTTGGAAGAAGATGCAGCAGGATTTAAATATCTTTTATGCTTCTGTGTCTCCAAGTGCTTTCAAATATCATTCTTCCCACTGTGTGAAATGGAAAATTCACCATTACATTTCTCACATTATACCACGTGATCGCTTTTGCTTTTTTTTTAATAAAAGGAAATTCACTTCTTAGATCATTGCTCTATTTGTATCTTCTTTTTTACTTATTATGTTAAAACTCTAAAAAATTTAAATTGTATTATAAATTATTATATATTGCTTAAAATCACAGTAAGGTACATAATTACATGAAGATATTTTATTGTTTATAAACTAAATGAATTTTATTGTTAAAAAGTAACTATTTTAAAAATTATTTTAATTTCAATCTATATTTCTAAATAATAACAATACTAATTTGTATTATTTTTCCTCTGAATTTGCCATAATGTAAATTGTGTCACTTTCTTTTGTTGTTGTTTTTTGGGGGGCATCAGTGCCCTCTGGTGGTGGGAGTAGGAGGCAAGCCTTTACTCCTGTGGAGCGGCTGCTGGAATTGAATCTCCATCCCAGTGGGCCGCAGCCCCGCACACAACCACTACGTCACTGGGGCTCAGCCAATCGTGTCACTTTCAAGTCTGGCGCTAGGCTTTTTGCTGCATCTATAAAATATAAATAATACGAATACTGTCTGCTAAATTCAAGAAAATTTATGTATTTTTGAGATAAATAACTTACCTAAATTATCTAAATAACCTATTTGTTGACATCACTTTTTTAACTAGCACTAGCCCGCAGTATGATGTGTATCGTCTGAGGGACAGAAAATGTTTTCGTCACTGCCAATGCCAAAAAAAGTCATTGTTCATTAAGTCCAAACAATGGTGGTCGAATTCTAACAACAGATCGACAATGAAAACTTTGATAAGTAGTTTTCGATAATCAATTCTCAACAATTATTCGCTATTATTAAAGTTTAGCATTATAAAATTAGCAAAACCAATATAAAACTCGTGGTGAAATAGTCACATGACCGCTTAAAGCCGTATATTCCCTTCCCCTTCTCTTGCCATCCCGTAGCTGGTCATGCATTCTTTCCAAAAATCAGGACTTTTTAAAAATGCTGCAGGACATGGGAAAAATTGTTAAAAATCGGGACAGTCCCAAAAGCGGGAAGTCTGGTCACTTTAGGTAAGTACCATTCTTGCCTCCAGCTGCCTTGGTCATCCTTACCTGAGTCTCAGCAGCTGCAGCCTCTGTCACCACTGTGGGCAGTTTGGCGGCCGCACCTCCTCTTCCTGGCTCCTCCCCAGGCCCCGCCTCCAGTCCCATCAGGCCCCGCCCATCCCGTTGCCAGGCATTTGTTTGAGCAGCAGCAGAAATGGGCGGGGCAAGAGCTGCCTTGGCGAGGAAGTGAAGGCAGAGCTCCTCCTCCTCCCTGACCCCGCCAGCTCCTCCCACCTGGGTAGCAGCTAGAGAGGGGCGGAAGTGCGGTGTCTTAGCCGGAAGTGCAGCTCATAGTGAGAATCCCGCTGTACCTTTCTCTGCCAGAGAAGCGCCCACAGCCTGAGCACCTGCCGCGGAGCTCCCAGGTCGGTGGCGCTGTCCTCCACGTATGTGCATGTGTGTGGCGGTCATTTTAGAGTGACCCTGCTCTGAATAGCATCGTAGGTGGGTGCGAGCACCTTTCTCTTCTCCCCCACCCCTACCAGCGCCTCTAGTGCTGAGAGGCAGGTGGGTGCCCCTGAGGCCAGTTCTCTTAGCTTTAGGATTAGTTGGGGTTCATGATGGGAATCCCATTGGAGAAAGGGGGGATCCTGGCGGGGTCTTGGGCTTCAGGGTTCCCGAAGCGTCGCTTTGGGGGTCTCACTTGACCCCCCTCCATTGTCCTTCTCCGTGCACCTCTTCAGCTCAAAGGTGAGCCCGGGGCTCTTGCTCTCTGACCTCGCTCCAGATCCGACCAGAGTCTGTTCGAGATGCAAGGGCCTCTTGCTGTTTCCACGATAGAAACGTCTTCCCTGGCTCTTAAATTATTGATGGTGGCCCTTTTTTCTAACTCCTTGTTTCTCCTTTATCCATATATCAGTATGGTTTTATCATTCTCACTTCACTTTGTTTTTATTTTTTGTTTCTGTTGGGCTTACCACTTTGTGAAGCGCAGAAGGAGTGGGTGTCTAGACAAGAAATAATGTGGGGGTTCAGGTGCTGTCAGAATTAGGGAGGGGAAGGCACTGGGGGAGTAAAGAATAAAGGATGGAACAGACTGCACACTAGGACTGAAGGTGACTACACAAGTCATTTTAAAGGCAATTTAATCATGATGGAAAAACAGACAATGTTTTGGAATTAATTGCGGTAATGATTCTGTAATTTTTGAGACGATTGAATTATTGAATTGTGGTAATATGTGGGATTTGTGATTAAATGCCCCAAAGAGTGTTCAAAAGGAAAGAAGCTCTCCATCGTGAAAACAAACTAAATAAACTGCAGGAGAGACTCCAGAACCAAACCCAAACCAACAACCCCCAAAGTAGGTTGTCCAATGTGTTCAACCTCTTTCTTTGGGAAGATAAAAAAAAACACAAGTGACCCTGAAAGGGGTCTTTGGGTTTTGAGCGTGGTGAGGCCGAAGGACAATTTACTTAAAGCTGGTGCCGTCGATGACGGCATTGGTGCTCTTGTCCAGGGCACGCTCGGCCAGTTGTCCAGGTAACAGCAGAGCATGGCCACCTGGATGCCCCAGGGCAGGATGTTCGAGCGCTGTTTGTAATGTGCCAATTGAGATGCCCGGTGGGCGATGCACCCGAGGGAGTCGTTCATCCATGACGACAGTTCATGAGGCCCGTGGCCCTGGACGAGATGCTGGAGTCCTGGTGGACCTCCCTGAGCACCTGGGCACATACACGGAGTCGGTCTCCTTGCTGCGGCGGCGCTGGCGTCTCTTGCTGTGCTTCCCCCCAGCCTTAGCTGCAGCCTCCTGGGGGCCCCTCCCCGGGCAGGCCGGGACTCAGCAGCTCAGGTGGGTTGTGTGATGGGCAGTACACCTGGCAAAGGTAACGCAGGTGTGTTAAGGTGAGCTCAGGGAGGACAGAAACTTCCCGTGGAGGACAAGGGCTAATGCTTGCTTGGTCTTGATATTTGAGTGCAAATACAAACCCTGAAAGGGGATCTCACAATCCTGATCTTTTGGGTTTTAATGAGGAGATGTCTTTAAATTAACACTGGGATAACTGACCCGTAGTGGCCAAGTGTTTATAGCGACATCACTTTTTAATCCTTCAGTGTCGGAATGATCTGACCTGAGCTTCCATGCAAGGTGGGAGGAAGGGGGCGAGCTGGGGTCGGGGAGAGGGCAGGGAGCACAGAGGAGAGGGAAAGTGAGAGGGAGAGATTGGAGCAGCTCCATCCTCCCTGACGGTCCCAACCCGGAAAGGCTCGTTGTCCCCTACCCAGCAAGGCGGGTAGAGCAGCCCCCGAGTGGGGGCTTATTTTTCTTGCGCTTCTTGGGATGCCAACTAGGAGGTGCTATTAGGACAGCAGGTTGGGGACGTTCCCTGGTGCGCTTGTGCGTCAGTGCCTGCTATTTGGAGCCCTGATCTGCTGTTAGTGCGCTCTGCACCCTGCAGGTTTTCAAACTCCCCCTCCTTTTGGGCAACATTTTGCATACTTATGGGTTGGGTTCAGATATTACCATTTTTCATATTGTTTTACAAAAATCTAATAAATTGACCAATTTTTAATGTTGGTAAACTGGGACATCATTGACAGGGGGGGGGGGGCGGTACGAATAGAGGGGGTATATTCCCTTCCTGTTTGCCCACCATTCCCTAGCTTGTCTTGCATTCTTTCCAAAAAAAATGGGACTTTTTAAAATGCCACAGGACACAGAGGAAAAATTGTTTAAAATCGGGAGTGTCTTGCCAAAAGTGGTACGTATGATCACTTTATCATGTGCATATTTGTGCGCCATACACATGTTTTTGTAGTATCGTTTAGGATAACCACACTGAAGGTCGACCCGTAGCCCAGGTTTGGGCAAACTGTATACTACCAGCCGGGTGTGCGTCAGTCCCCTAGCGCTCCTGCTGCCCGTTTTGGCCCTATAGGCAGAATGGCAGCTCTGACTCCTCTCTGGCAAACAGGAGGGAATCAGTGTGTTGGAAAGATGCTCATCGTGTTAATATGTTAGGATTCATGGTTTGGGAATTGGTGATTAGCAGTTAATCTGGAGTTTTAATACTGAAAGTTATTTTTGTCTGTTGAAATGTAGCCTACAACATTTTTACATTAACTCGTTACAGTATGGCCTATTTAGAGTTTTTAAATATGAAACCATCAATTTATGATGAATAAGGAATTTTTACTTCTTTTTAGAAATAATTTTCTTCCTTTTTTTTCTGATTTGTCTACCTAGTACAATTTTTGATATTAGAGGTGACAATGGACATGTATGTTTGTCCAGTTTCTGAGGTAGGTTTTTTTTTCTCTTTCTCCTACATGTGACATTTATAATTTTTCTTCATGAATGTATATTAGCATCTTGGGTTTGACTTGCTTCATGTTAGAGTTGTAGTTTTCTTTGGCTTTGATTAGCATGTATTTTGTGTCTTTTTAGATAACTGAGTCTTTTTTCCAATGAGTAGTTATATTTGAGTGCTTATTTTCTTGATATTTTTAAAATAAATTCTGAGATAAATTAGAATTAACCATGATACATACTTATTTTAATATATTGTCTGACTCAGTTTCGATTTTTAAAAAATAGCTCTTTCGTCAGATAAATTACCAATACTGGCCTACAGTTTTCTTAAAATGCAATTATCTGACATTAGTATTAGGTTATTTTTGGTCTCACAGAAAATGTTATTAAGTGTGCTCTCAAAACTATTTTTTATGTTGGAACCAAATAAGTTGAAGTTAAACAACAAAACAGTAAAAAGTGTGTATTCACATATGTGAATACTCATCAGAATTTTCAGGCTAGACGTTTCTTATGAAATTTTGTTTTGATTCCATTTTTTGTAGACCTCCTAAGCATCCTGAAACCTACTGAGTGATTATCATCTGTCCCCTGCTCTGCTGTATCCTGTGATTTCCAGCTGATCCCTCAGTGTAGAGAACTGCATGATTTACACTTCCCTCCAAAGACAAATAGCACTCACGACTGAGTGGGCGCCACCCTTACATTAGAGCCCATGTACTTGAAAATACTGTGGCATATGACATGCTGTGCGGCCCTTGGAGAATTGCCTTCAGCTCACCTCCAAAAGAATGGATTAACAAGGGGTAGGGATGTTGTAGCTCATGAGATTTAGCACACTGAGACTCCGAATATATATCAAATTACGAGCTATATTACCTACGCAGGGACTGTCTCAGCTTTCACAAATACAAGAGAGAGCAGCCCCCAGCTCAGGGAGCCTGCAGTTTTTATAGGTCCAGAGCTGGCAGCTGCAAGGAAGCACGTACAGAAGCAGTAATTGCAATTAGCTGTTCTGAGCAGTGAGTAACAGTTCTGCTTATTTCATGTCTGAAACAACTTTATGATGAGGTTATCTCGTTCCATTTGATAACATTTTCTGTTTCTCAAGGCTTCAGAAACAGGGTAGCCAGAGTGGAAAATTTTACAGAAGCAGGCAGTTAGCAGTCACAATACAAAAAGGCTTCATTTAGGTATGATAGTTAGGGACAACTTGTTACAGGAATCCTCAATGGTTTTGTTGTTACCTTGTTCTAACTTTTTTTAACTGAAGAAACCTCTTCCCTTTTTAATGAGAGAACTAACGTCTTTTGTAAACATAACTAACAGCATACTGATAGGTCTTTGAGTGTGTGTGGCATGTATATTCGTGGATCCTGAGGCTGTCATGTTAGCTGTCATTGAGACATTTCCATCTCACAGGGAGCTGATGCAATAGAACCAAACACTGCTCTCTCCTGTGCCATGCTCACAATTTAGGGTGAGTGCATGGTTTCCTTTTTTTATTAATTTGTTTTAAATTGTATTGGGGGCTTGTACTGCTCTTTTTGTAATTAATACCTCCATCCATTGTGTCAAGCACATTTGTACATATACTGCCATCATCATTTTCAAAACATTTTCTTTCTACTTCAGCCCTTAGTTTCAGCTCATTTTTTCTCTCCATCCCCACACTTCCTCCTTCATGAACTATTGACAATATATAAATTATTACCCATGTCATCCTTCACCCACTTTTCTGTTATCCTTCCCCCTGATAGGGGATTACAGGTTGATCATTGTGATCAGTTTCCCCTTTCTCTCCTCATTTACACTTTAACCAGCCTGGTATCACTACTCCCATTATTGGTCCTGAAGGGTGTACCTGCCCTTGATTCCCTGTGTTTCCAATTCTTATCTGTACCCATGTACATGCTTACCTGTAGCCGGATTTGTGTGGTAGAATTTGGGGAGGAAGCATTAAAGAACTGGAGGAAATTTGTACGTTTTATCAGTGCTATGCTGCACCCTGACTCTCTTGTCTCTTCCTTTTGACCCTTTGTGATAGGTTTATTTATTGTGTCAACCTGATCAAGAGGAACATGTGATATTAAAAAGGTCAAAGTTTGGAGGGCAAAGAGATAAATGGCTCAGCAAGTCCCACCTGTCTCTCTTGCTCTCTGGTGATCGGACCAGCATACAACTGCTAGTTCTCTGCCTCAACTTGTGAGTTACACTACTTGTGGGACTGCCAACCTGTAGATCATGTGGCTAAAGCTTGAGGTTCTTTTGAGACCTGCTTCGCCACACTACTGGTGTATATATCACCAGTGTTTGGAACTGTTGGATCCTATCTTCTTGCTGACTGTTGGTGACCCATCCTTCTGTTTTCTTTCCATGGCTGGATTGTCTGTGTTGCCTTTTGGAAGACTCAGCTGTTTGCTTCCTTGACCTTGGATCCAGTGCTCTTCGTGAGTCAAGGACTTCAGATACATTAATTTTTCCATGGAAGTGAGTTGAACTGAGCCCTCTGTACTGCAGTGTGGGCTAATTAACTCATATTTTTGTGCTCTGTGTATATATGTGTATGTGTGTTGTTTATGTATGTATGTACACACACATTTATATATATTCATAAGTTCTGTTTCTGTTTCTGTTCGGGGATGTCCATTTATCTACGGATGAGTTTTGGTTCTCCACTCTGCACTCCTCCTCATTCACATTGATAGGACTTTTTTTATTCTGGGTCTTTGATGCTTTATACCTCATCCCATGGACACCTCATGATCACACAGCCTGGCGTTCGTCTTGCATGTGAACTTTGTTGCTTCTCAGCTAGATGGCCACTTGTTTATCTTCACACATTTAGGACCTCAGATGCTCTATCTTTTGATAACCGGGAACCATCATCTTTCTTCACCATTTTTCTTATTTGTCTTAAGCAATTATGTCTGGAAGCTGAGGAACACTGAATGCCAGGTTATTAGAACAAAGTGTTTTTGCATTGAAGAAGTTCTTGAGTACAGGCTCAAGGTCTGTCTGCTACCTACTTAACATATAAATACATGTACATAAATTATTTCCCTATCATTATAAATATACTTCCACTTGTACATGCCAGTATTTGACCTCTATTAATGCCCTTTAGATTCTAGTTCTTTCCTCTATTTCCTTTTTGTTGTTGTTGTTGTTTTTGTTTGTTTTTTGGGGGCATCACCGCCCTCAGGTGGTGGGAATAGGAGGCCCAGCCTTTGCTCCGTGGAGCTGGAATCGAACCTCCATCCCAGTGGGCCGCAGTCTCGTGCACAACCACTACGCCACCGGGGCTCAGCCCCCTCTATTTCCTTTTATACCCCTCTTTTTGCATTATCATGTTCAGCCATCGTTCAGGTTTAAGTAATTCCTCTTGGTTACATTAACCTTGATCAAGTTCTTACAGGCATGCCACACCCTCCTCTCCATTGATTTTTCAATCAGTTGTTGTTCCCTTATCCCCGGGCTAATTAACACCCATTTTCTTTCTTCTACCTCCCTGTCTCCTGTGTACCCTCAGAATCATTAGTCTCATTGTTTTCTCCTCTGGAGCATTTATCTTGCCTATCTTACTTAGATAGGTCTGCAGAGACAATAATAAGCACAAAACCAAGACAGAGCTAAACAAGAGAAAACAAAATAGCAAAAATAACCATTGACAAAGAAAGAAAAGCATTTAAGTAGTTGCAGGTCTCTTTGTTGACCTTTAGGAGTGTTTTCCTGTCAAGTCTGATGGGGTGCCACAGCCTGTCCACAAGGCTGATTTTTGGTGTTCTCTGTGGACTTCATTGCTTTGCTCCCATTACTGCTCTGTTGCACACCCTTAGCGGTTTGCCCCGTTGTGGTGGAGTCAGATTGGTCATAATTCCCACACTGTGCCTCTAGTGTTCTCCCTGATAAAGATTGATGAGGGCTGGCTCTGTGGTCCTCTCTCTGCATTGGCCTTTTGATAGGAATGCTGTCCTTGGGACTTGGTAGGCCAGGATGTGAGGGTGAACACATTGTCCCAGTCACTTTGTTAATCCATTTAATATTCCTCACTGCCCCCTTTCTTTACCAAACATAATATCTTTTCAAGGGAATGCTCTTTTCTGTTAATAGATCCAAATTATATAATAGGAATTCTAACCAGCCTTATCTCTAAGTAGCACTCTAGCATTACTTCTTCCAAGACAGACTTGTTTGTCCTTTAGCTGTCCATGCATGTGGGGTATTCTTGTCTAGAACTACAATTCAACTGCATTGATTGTTTTTCAGCCTTCCTTTTTCCATATTCCACATTCACTTAAAGCAATTGACAATAGCATGTTTTGGTTAGGTGAACCCAGTCCTCAAGATAATTTATTTTCAAAGCTCCAAAGAGGTGTTGTTCAGCAAAGTTTTTTCTAATGCAGTGTATCTATTGAGCTCTTGATTGCTACTTTCACCATCCAGAGATTTTCTTGTTGTTGTTACTGTTGTTGTTGTTTGGTCTGTTTGCCATAGGCTATCCATTTTTCTGGAAGGAGTTAAAACTTCCTCAAGCTTAGATTATGAATTTTGATCAAGTATCCAACTTTGTTCTTCAACCAGCCTGCCTCAAAGCTCTGAGATGGAAACAATGGATAATAAGTAATCTCTTTCCACAATCCATGGATTTTAGACATAGGGAAATGGTGAGTCTTATATTCCAGATATGCATGATGACTGGGAGGAGAAAGTAAAAATTAAATTGTGTATGGCTAGTAGCCTGACTTACAGATTCGTTTTATAGGGACACTAACCTACACGCCTGTCAAATACCTGCCCCTTAACAATTCCCTGCCTTAGAAATGCACTTTGGCTTGCAAAAGGGCAATTATAATGATCTCCAACTAGCCCCTCAGGCCAATGCCTCTCTACTTTATCACAGCATAGCCGCTTTCCTACACACTCATTTTGTCTTCCTGTCCCTTCTGCCTCTTGGAAGAGTATGTCTTAAAAGTTCATGCGTACATTCTAGATATCCCCCCTCTTCCTAGAAGCCCATCTATGGATGGGACATACTAAAACACAAGCAAGTAAGTCCTCTCTCACAGTTTATGTTGTTTGCCTTCTGTCAACATAACTTAGAGAACGTAAAAACAATGCAGAATGGATAGTAAGTAATCTCTTTCCATGATCCACCTCAAGTACTTTTAAGTTTCTACCTTCACCTTGGCTCATGGCATCATCCATCTACCTTCCCCTACCCATTCCTTGAGTGTAGAGTGCAGTCTTTTACATAGACTTTATCATTGAAGCTCCTTAACAAAAGAGCTGCAGAGAGAAGAAATAAACAAACTTCTGGACTTGTTTCCTGCATTGACCTAGTCACCTCTAGGATTTGCTGCTTATGTCCCTTCGCTGCTTGTCCACTTCTAAATGAACGTTCACTGATTACCACCCTCTGCTATGCGTATTACTGTGGGCCTTTAAGGGATTCCCCTACCCCAACCCTAGTCATTCCTTAACACCCAATACATATTTTATCCAAGGGAATATGAAGAGCTCAGATGGATTGGAGTGGAATAGATGATCATGATTCATTTTAATCACTTTAGCCAACCATGCCAAGGGTTATAGATTAAGATGGTGTGGGCTGGTAAAACTTCCTCATAAAGTATCACTTGTGTGGTAGTTACATAATCTGGTGGCAATTTGAGAAGATTACAAGTGAAGGGGTTGAGCCCGATCAATCAATTGAGATATATCCAGTGAAGCCTCTATGTGTGCATGACCTTCTCCTGAGAATTCTGGCAAATCCTTTATTTTCTCCTTGAAGGCAGGAGGTACTATCCTCTGTTCACAAGAGTCGCTCTACTGACAAGACACATAGTGCTATGACCTAAGAACTGGAGATGCCACATGGACCAACCTTGATGTTACCAAATCTCTGGAGCCTGAGAAGCCATGTAGAGACCCTGACAGTGCCAAGATGCTTACACTTTCACTAGATCCAAAAGATTTTCAGCACGCTGGCCTATGATACTCCTGCATTCAACTTCATTGCATGTATTTCATGTATCTTAAGAGAACTTTATAGATAAGTATCACACATATGGGCTAATATTAGACTTACGGAAATGATCAGGACTGGGCTAGGATATTTTCTCAATATTCAATTGCTCTTGTATATAAATCACTTTCTTATATTCATTTGAGTGTCTATGAATTTGTTTCCCTAGTCTACCTAGAGTACCACAAAATTGGATATCTTTTGAAAAACAGCATTGATCTTCATTGGGGCTTAAGATTATTTTTCTCTTAAAAACTTCCACTGTACTCTAACATTGAATATTATATGTATAATAAATAAATGTGGATAATGTTATTAGAGGAATTATAAAAATGATATAAAATATATAAAATTAATAGACATTTGTCTGGACCAGGTCTTTTGCACCAGTCTTCCCAAAAGACCATTAACCTGCTGAACTTGTAACCTCTGCCTCCACCTTTGGACAGAACTCATCTCCCAAGACAGGACACAGGCCCCACTCTCCCAAGAATTTCAGGGAAGCAAGATTTTAAAAACCAAGGTGATTTGATTCGGGTCTCTGGACCCGAAAGTGGCAACCACAGCACAAGAAACATCCTCTCCCCTATTGGCCCACATACCTTTAGCTCAAGCTGTATATCTTGCTGCCCCAGTACTAGCCGAGATTTCCTTGATCTAAGTCTTGGGTCTAGGAACTGCCCGGGTTCTCAAAATGCTCCCATTCCCTTCTCTGCTCTCCCTTCATTTCCTGGAATATTTTTCCCTAAATAAAGCCATCTTTGACTTCACATCTTTGCCTGAAACCTGTCTCTGTCCTGTGACTCTGCCTCAACGTCAGCACTGAACTGTAAGTCATGCCAAAATTGTGGTAGAAAAGCATTTACTTTGAAATAAAAAATAAAGGAATAGAAATTCTTTAGGTATGGTAGTGGGGATGTAAGAAACAGGAATAAGGTATGATTGTTACTTAAATATAATCAATTCATTATTTAGTTAATCATAAAAATATTAGGAAATATATATTTGTCAGTTCTTCCAGATTTCTGTAAAACAAGGGGATATGGGTGTTACTGTTATATAATCAGGAAAAATCATGATAAATTATAAATGAAAATAATTATTATTGGTGGATATATAGAAAATAACAATAGCAACAAAACCTTTGATCACATATAATTTTACAAGTTGCTTTTAAGTAAATTTCAAGTGTTTTAATGACAGTGAACCAAAATAAATATATATATCCCAATGAATTTAGTGATTTAGATTGAAGCCATATATTTGTACTGAAAATTCACTTATTTAACATCAAATTAAAGTGTGTAGGCTTCTCTTTGAAGTCAATGATTCTCAGCACATGTCAACCCTCAATTTAAGTATTGACTTCCCAAGTCTATACAATAATCCACATTTCGGGAAGACCTGAAATCCCTTAATTCTCTGAGACAAAGAAATATTTCCTGCTCTGACATGACTGCCCATGAAGCAGCCCTGAAGAATGGAATAATGTGCTCTATAAGGATACTGCAGAATCTATTTTTAATACAAAGACCCTCAGGTTGGACCATGATCTTCAAATAAGAGTGGCAGTATGGTCACTATTTAAAGCAAGAAGTGCAGGTCAGGAACACCACATGCCTAAGTCAACACTTTTTCTTCTTCCATTTCAGGTAGCAGATTTGCCACACACACCAAAAAAATTCAACACACTCTAGGAAGCTAGGAACCTGGGATTACCATCTTGCAATTCAACTTCTGAATGTATGAACCAAATTAATTCACCTGATTCCATTCTTCCTATTCCTGTGCTTTTTATTTAGAGTATATTGATTTGAGTTCAATAAACTTCAGCTACAAAATGGTGAGTACCACAGAGACCTCTGGAGTATTTGCATTTCACAGAGTAAGGTTAGATAGGATTGTTGGGAACACTACGTTCCAAGACCTGCAGTTCCACCATAAGGTAAAAGTATGCCAGGGGGAGGGGCAAGAACCCGAGCTTTATAAAGCATTCTTTTGCTATCTGAGGCATATGTGGTTTCAAGCACTGAATTACTATGATGATCTTCCTTATGAGATTTGGGGCTTGTTTTACAAAGTGTCAACAGTTCTTTGAGCTAGGGACTAGAACTTCCCGAGAAGAGTGTAGTTATGAAGCTTGATTAAAGGACATGAGTTCTTTTTTTTTTTTTTAAGGACATGAGTTCTTAACACATCCAGAGTCGCCTTTGCTTCATCACTACAGTTTTCTTTATTCACTTCAGGCAGTAAAACATTTTCTTTAGAGTTCTAAAGATGATAGATTGAGCTTAGACTGTTTGGGGACTTACCTTTAGTGGGCTCATCAAAGTAATGAGTCTTGTGTCCAGTTTGTCAATAAGTGGAAATTTCTCAATCCTTATTTTGATTTATGTTGATGGTAAGCCCTGTAGTAGCATTCTTCACTGATAATACCTTTCATTCTTCAGAAAGAAATTCTGCTTAGCCTAGCACTATTTTCATCATGATCGATATAAATTAATTCAAATATTGTGCTAATGTTCAAATACAGACATTGAAGATAGTTTCATTTGTTTCTGACTTAAAATAGTTCAATGACAATTTTGTCTTTTCTTCTGGTCAATTCCTTTCCTATAACGTATTTGTAGCCTTTGTTCTGTATTTCTTCCAAGAGACCCAAACTAAAAAGTATAAGATCAGCCAAAGAAATGATTCAAACTCCCAGTAGCTTTAAAGTGTGTCCCTAGAGGTTTCTTGCACAGTAACTGTGTATGTTCATAGAGCGCCTTGTCTTTCTCTAGTGACATGGCCAGCAGTTTCAATCTACTGACCCAACAGTTAGCAGTGCAGTGTGCCACCCACTGTTCCATCTTCCAAGGGAGATTTGTTCATTCTTCATTCCATGTCTGTGGGGTATTCAATATTCAGCACCAATACCATAGAATTCACATGAATTAATTTTCCTTTTTTCTTGTTCATTGTCCATTAAAAATGCATGTGAGATATTGAAAATATCATGGCTTGAGCCAAGCTCATCTTAGTGCCAAAGTGACATCTTTGATCTCAACACTTTAAATAGGTCCTTTGCAGAAGATTGCCCATTAAAACATGTATTGATTTCTTGATGGTTGTTTCCAAGAATTTTGATTATGGATTCAAGTAAAATACAATTTTTGATTAAAAATTACACTCAAACTTATTAAAGTATTGCTTATTAATTTATCCATTGGGATTTTTTTCATTTTCCTGCATTGTAATCAATCTTCAATGCTATAATCTTTGATCTTCATAAGTAATTTCTTCACATTCTCTTGACTTTCAGCAAGAAATATTTCTTTGTACTTCACAGCTTCTTAGAGTGATTGTGTCCTATCCTGATACCATATTTTCCCTATGTCTTATTTAGTCAGAATATATTCAGCACTTCTTAAAGATATTGTATTTCCTTTTTTAAATTACACGATATCTTATTGTTCTGTCTAAATAACTTCCCTTCACCCTATGCTATAATGATTATCATAAGTACAAGAAGACTTATCAACATTTTGATGGTATTATCTTATGGGATCTTTTACAAAAACCATTTTATATCATCCATAATGTCAAAAGTTCTAATTCCATAGCCTCTTTTCAATTCATTTTGTGTCTATGCAAGTTCTGTTGATCTATAATTGAAGCTATTTTTAAAATTATTTTAATATATTTTACATTTGTGTCATAATAATAATATTATTTCAAAATGTGCACATCCTAATTCACTATCACAAAGAGTTGGAAACAAACTAAGTTTCCATCGGTAGATGAGTGGATCAGCAAACTCTGGCACATACACACAATGGAGTACTATGCTTCACTCTAAAGTACTGATGAGCACATGAAACATGTCTTCTCATGGGAAGAGCTGGAGGAAATTATGGTAAGCGAAGTGAGTCAAACACAAAAGGAGAAGTACAGCATGAGCCCACTGAGGTAAGTGTAACCAATATGGTAGGTATAGATGGGAAGCCCCCTATAACATAACAGTTGTCAGAGACCCAGGGAAAGGGGAGGAGGTGGAACCAAACCCAGGGATGTGCATGTTGGACATAGCACAGCAAGGGAAGACGAAAGGTGGAGAGAGAAAAAGGAGACTTGAAAGTAAAAGGCTAACGGAGGGAACAGGACACTAACCCACCCAGGGGGAGAGTACGGGTTTTGTCTCCACAGAAGCTGAAGCGGATGTGCAGATCCTACCATGCAGTCCCCAATTGTGAGGATAGCGGTGGAAGGAGATGTAAAAAGAAAGAGCTACAGAGCCAGACTGACTCATTCAATGGAAGTCAGTGTGGCAGAGAAAAGGTGGCGGAAAGTGACCAACATGCCACACCCACATGGAGACAGACAGGGACAAAGGACATCTTGGGAAAGACACAGCAGGGAAGCAAGGCACTCTGAGTCCCCAAAATGGACCAAATCAAGAAGGGAGCACTCCTGGGTGGACAGTCCAGAGGAGAGAACAACTGATCCGAGGGTTCCTAACAGCCGTGGGGGGAGAGGGGCATGGATAGACTCACGGATGGGGGTAAAAACCAGTGGTCTGCAAATGGTGGGGAGGTGAAGCGGGGAGGCCCAATAGGGCCAAAGTAAATGTAATGTAAGAGAGAAGAAGTTGTGAAACTCAAACAAAGACTGACCACAAAAGAGGGATGGGAGGAAGGCAGAAGGAAATAGAGGAAGGAACGAGAAGGCAAAGAGCACAAGAAGGCAAAGAGGTCTAAACACAAGCATCTATGGATGTAATAATAATTATCTATGAAAAGGTGGGAATAAATTCAGGAACATATAGTTTATAGGCTTAGTACTAAGGCAGCAGCTGGACCTTGGGCCCCCACCCAGAACTCCCTCAGTGCAAGAACATTTTGTTCTATGAATCTGGCCATGATGCTCACCGGCCCAATATAATCACTGAAGTCAAATAGGTGCGTAAGTGAATGTGGTGAAGAAAACAGATGGCATACAGCTATAAAAAAATACACAGTCTGGAGGCTCAAAGCCTGAAGATAAACAGCCAACTAGCCGAGAAGTACCCAAATCCACACGGAAGAAACACACGAGCCAGTGTGGCCGAGAGGAGTCAAAAGGATCAGACCTCAGGCATCAAACAGGGAAAAACTAATATTGCTGTCTATGCACTTTCCTGAGATGATCAATGAGGACAAATGGGGACATGAGAAAGAGTGGTTAATGTTACGGAGCGAGCACTCAACAAAAACCACTGACCCACAAGTCTGCAGAAAAAACAAAGTTTATTGAGAGGGAAAAAGGGAAAAAGGGGGAGTTCGAACCCGGGCTACAGCATGACCACGCAGGATCAATACTGAAGCCCCGAACTCAAATAGCTCAGGGTTTTTATAGGGTTTTCAAGCAAGTGAACAAAATCATAACATTTTATTATTGCAGCTGGTGTTTACAGATAGCATGGAAGCGGACAGTGATATGCAAAGCGTATGTCCTGTTTGCTCCAGACAAGGTCCAGATGTACTCAATCTTGCTAAGTACATCCTGACCGCAGTATGAAAAGTCACCGTGACCTAGATAGTTATGACTCTGGAACCAGGACTGAAAAACAAAACATAACTTTTTTTCCAAAATGGAGTCAGTAAATACAAAATGGAGTCAGTTTGGCTGCTTAATGCCCAATTTACACCGTAACATTCCCTCCTGTTTTTATGTATAAATCAAATCTTTGATTCTGCAACAAAGTCATCACTTGGTAACATTTGATAATTATTTCTAAGTACAAACAACTTAATATCAACAAGTCTACATTGAATAAGCTTTACTAAAAAGTTAATAATGCAAGGACCTATAAGCAGGGCTAAAATGAATAACTCTAAAGGACCAGCGATGCTGGTTAGGAAAGTTGTAAGCTATGGTGAGGAAGAGAACAACTTTTGGTACCAATTTTGTTGGCTAATTAACACTTTTTCTCTATCTTGGATTTTTTTCTTAATTTACTCATAGTTTTTCTGACTATACCAGAGTTGTTAACATAAAAACAGCAAGCTTCTCCTAATGCCATGCAGAGACCTCCTTCTTTTAAGAACAGCAAATTTAGTCCCCTTCTGTTTTGTAACACCACCTCTGCCAAAGAACTTAAAGATGTTTCTAAGTCGGTAATAGAGGCTTCTATTGCCTGGAGGTCTTTATTTACTTGTAAACTTAGAGAATGAAAATCAGACCCTCCTTTAATTAGGGCTGTGGTACCAACTGCAGTGGCTCCTGCAATGCCTAAGGATAGTAGGACAGGTACCAGCACTGGTGCTCTCTTGACTCTGTAAGGTATTAATTGTTTTTCTAAATTTAAATGCTCTCTTTCACTTTCACCAGAATAATATACACTTGTGGGATAATATGGGTTAAAATGCACAAATTATTTTTCAAAGTGCTAGCTAGAGCACAAGATTAAGAATAAACAAATTTTTGAGAGAGTCCTTTTCCGGTGGCGCTGGAACGACCTTCCATGTTTTGGTTTCGGTTTTTCCCGAAACGCGCCTTTTTTAGACGCGTGTGATGAATTCAGTGCTTGTGTCCGGCGACTCGAGCTGCCGTTGGTGTGCTGAGGCTCACCGGGAATGGGCCGTTTCACCTGGCTTTTAACGGGGCACTGGAAATTTTCTTGACCAGGACCAAGTCTCCGAGTGAGAACAGCGGCGTCCGAGACTGTTGTGCAGTCTGAAGGTCAGGTCTGTTTTCTCTGGTTTGGTCTCTGATTAGCTGTCGCGCTTGTTGCAGAGCCTGTAAAGAATCTGTTAATTTGTGCAGCTTAAAGTCTGCTAATTGTTTAGAGCCAATTTTAGGGATTACAGGTGGAGGGAAACCATACAATATTTTAAAAGGACTATATCCTATTTTGTATGGAGCGCAGCGCACTCTTAAAAGAGCAAAGGGAAGAAGGCTAACCCAATCGCCACCAACTTTTAATTTAAAATTAGCTAGTGTTTTCTTTAAAGTCCTATTCATTCTTTCCACCTGTCCTGAACTTTTTGGTCTGTAATTGCAATGAAATTTCCAATTGATTTTTAATAGTCCAGACATTAATTTAGTGACCTGAGCAATAAATGCTGGGCCATTGTCAGAGCCAATTGATAGCGGCAGACCATACCGCGGAATAATTTCTAAGACTAATTTTTTGCTACTACCAAAGCAGTTTCTCGTCTCGTTGGAAAAGCTTCAGCCCACCCGGAAAAGGTATCCACAAAAACTAATAAATATTTGTATCCTCCAGGGACCTGAGGAAGTTCTGTAAAATCAACTTCCCAGTGTTCTCCTGGCGCATGGCCCCGATACCTGAGTCCAGGGTCTGGAACAGAAACATGGTTAGCATTTACCTTGGCACAAGTGAGACATCGCTTGGACAGACTACGTGCTAGGTTTTCCATCTGGTTGAATGTACATCTTTTTTTAATCAAAGCAGTCAATTTAGGTTCACTAAGATGAAATGTTTTGTGCAGCAATTTGATTAATTGCAGTCCTATAGCTTGAGGAAGGAACTTGTTTTCATTAGGCATAATTATCCAACCACCTTGTGTTACCTTTCCTCCGTAGCGAAATGCCCACTCCCATTTTTCCTTTTTATATTGTGGGGTAAGCTGTTCCCAATTGGGCACTGGATTCCAATATTCAGGCGGCATGCAAGTGCGAACAGTTAAAATGGGGTTTGAAGAGCTTGCGACCTCGCGAGCCGCTTTGTAAAAATGTTTACTTGCTTGTTTTTGCTTAGTTTAAGGGCTTCTGTTAGAGCTATAAGTTCCGCCTTTTGTGCTGAGGTGTTTGGCCCCAATGCCTTTGCCCAAAGTACCTGAGTTTGGGTGGTCACTGGGGCGCCCGATACCCGAGTTCCATTTTTGAGATAACTGCTCCCGTCTGTGAACAGGGTTAAGTCTGCGTCCTGGAGGGGGGTGTCGGTCAGGTCCGACCTCACTGAGGTTAGAGAGCCCAAAACTTCCCCGCAGTTGTGCAGAATTTCCTGTGTAGGTTCAGGTAGGAGAGTTGCAGGGTTTAGAGCAGCGGTGCTGCTAAAACTTACCCTGGGTGGGTCGAGTAGCAGAACCTGATACTGAGTTATTCTGGCATTAAAGAGCCATCGGTCCGGTGGGGTGCGTAGCAGCTTGTGAGGAGCAGTGACCACCAGGTTTTGTCCAAAAGTCAGTTTTGAAGCTTTCTTTACCAGCAGGGCTGTTGCCGCGATGGCCCTTAGGCGATTGGGCCATCCTGAAGCCACCGGATCTAGGCGCTTGGACAGATAGGCCACAGGTCTTTTCCACGGGCCTAATGTCTGTACCAATACTTTTTTGGCCACACCATTGGCTTCTGTAACAAAAAGCTGGAAGGGTTTTTGTAAATTCGGCAAGGCTAGGGCTGGAGCACTTACCAGGGCACATTTTAATCGCTGGAGCGGTAGGTTGTAGAGGTTGTTGACTCTTGTGAGGGCACTCATTTTTCCAGTGTCCTTTCTGCTTGCATATAGCACACTGATTTCTATCTAGTGTGGTCCATGGAGGCCTGGTATTTGGAGGAGAATTAGGGTGAGGAAAAATCTAGGAGGGTGGAAAGGGGGTCGAGGCCTTCGGAAGTTACTTTGGGGTGTTGGCTTGTAATTTGTCGCAAGTAAAAGTTTGGCTACTTTCTTTGTCGGGTCCTCTCGGTTGTCAAAAACTTTTTGTGCCACTGCCAACAACTTAGTAATCGGTTTTCCTTCAAAACCTTCAAGTTTCTGTAACTCTTTTCTGATGTTTAGGGTAGGTTGTCTTACAAACTATAACTAAAGCTGCTTGATCGGCTTCTTGTAGCCTTTTTTAAAAGGCAATAGGGCTTTCCTTGGTTCCTATCTCACTTCTATAACCTTGGCCAAATTGGTAGGTTTTCTAGCAGCCTCCCTTAGATCTCTAATAAAGTCTGGCGGTAACGGGTGAGGCTCCTTTCCCCTGAATTTTGTCATTAATATTAAACCTATAATTTTATGGTAATAACAATTGTTATATTGAGACCTGTATACACATACAGAATATATTTAAATTTATATAAAACAATATTTGCATTAAGTTGTACTTTAATTAAAAAGAGAACAAAAAGATTATGATAAACCCCATTTAATACTATACATTGTATAGTTTACACAGTGAAAGATTTTACCAGTCACCTATTATATACCCAATGCTAACTAACACAAAGGAGGATATTTGTTTATTTTTACATAAACACGGAATTATAATTTAACACATTACATTGACTACCTTTTCTTTCCCTCACACGTCTCACACTATACTATGACCACATTTACTTTTTTCTTTAAACAACTTAAGCTTTTAGATTATTTTTACATTGTGGCACAGCCAGACATTTTTACTCTGCCCTTACTCTAACCTTCTGCAACTTACTCTCACCTTCTGCGACTTACTCTGACCTTCTGCGACTTACTCTGACCTTCTACAACTTAGCACTTTAAAGAGACAGGAGGGGTAACAGTTTGCCTTAAAGGGAAAATACCAACCAGAGTTTCCACGGGAAGTCTCGCCCACTTATTTAATTGTAGAAGTAACTTACCAAACAGACATTCTTTCTCTAATTTTACCAATAAAGTTACAGGTTTGATTAAGCTGTATTGCCCTTTAGGCTTTTTATACTGTAACATAGTACAACCTTGCCTTAGCCTGCAATAGGCTGCTTATAGATGAGAAATACACAGCAGCAATAGATTTAAGTTAAATATTTGAATTTCAAAACCTTTTAGAGGCTGCCAGCCAACACCATGCCAAAAATAGTACCTTTTAAAACAATATTTCTGAAATCCAGAACAAGCAACTTCTACAGTTATTACTTTTAACGAAAAGTTGAAAATTTACTTAGACCAATAACTTTTCAACCTTACTGAAAATAAGACAGCTTATAAATTTTTAAAATTGTTCCTTCCAGATATGAACAGCTCTTGATTCTTGACAATACAGGTTAGCATGATTTTGGCATAAAAATTTAAACATGTAAAGAGTAAAAAAACACTTCTGAGCTGTATAAACCTGTGAACACACTAATTTTACCTTGAAAATCACCAAGAAAAACAGGATTACTGTGAGTTGCGGTGACTTATGTCAACTCAAATTTGTCTTGATTTTTTGACCCATTTTACAGGAACAGGGACACCAACAGTGAGTGAAAATGTGCCTTTTAAATACACTGTAATAAGGGAAAAATCAGGCAGATACAAATATAAACCAAAGGCTAAACATTTAAAGAGTAAAAAAACACTTTAGTAGACCTAGGTTTGGTTTACATTTGTAATACAATCCACTTTGCCAGGGCTACTGTTTTGAGTTTTACAGCCAAAATAAACATAATAAAGAAAAACTATTAGGAAACCAGGACCCAGACACTAGACAAAGGGTCACATGAACAGACTGACATGAACACACAGAGACACACTTGGCCGGCCGGCGTAACCAATATGACATAACTAAGACCGCAGCAGTTGTAAAGTCACTGAAATTTTAAGAAGACATTTTAAAGGAGGAACAGGCACAACATTTAAACTCTTTGACTGACTAGAACCCATGACAAATTCCAATATACAAGGGGGATCAAATAAAAAGGAACAAGCTCCAATATACAAAAACACCAAACATCACTTTTGCCTTCGTTTCTAATTTAATGGAGTTACAACATAAAGACCAACGGACATAAAAGACCAACAGATAAGACACCAACAAGGAGAGCTATAATGAAAAATTTGCCTGGACTCGAGCAGAGAGAAAGAGAAGGTCCAAACATGGAATAAAAGTTGCAGAAAGGAGAGAAAGAAATCGCAAACACCTAGGTCTAACGTTCTAAAAACCTAAGCGTCCTAAGTCCTTTTTAAAAGAGGACAAAACTTTGAGCCTTTTGCCATGGGAAGACTGAAACCCTAGCCTTTTGCCACGGGAAGACTGAAACCCTGACTGCAACAGCCGTCGCTGTGCAGCCTTGCAGGGGAAGTTTAGCGGCGTCCCGCCTTCCACACTGCGCTCTTAGCGCGCACCCAAAATCTTAGACTGAAGTAAAATTTAAACCAAAACCAAATTAAATTCAGGCCTAACTCACCAAGGCTGCGCAGCTGTGGAAGATGGTCCGGACCGAAGATCAATGAAGGTCAGTGAAGGTGGACTGATCTCGATGGGGCCTCCAAATGTTACGGAGAGAGCACTCAACAAAAATCACTGACCCACAAGTCTGCAGAAAAAACAAAGTTTATTGAGAGGGAAAAAGGGGCGAGTTCGAACCCGGGCGACAGCATGACCACGCAGGATCAATACTGAAGCCCCGAACTCAGATAGCTCAGGGTTTTTATAGGGTTTTCAAGCAAGTGAACAAAATCATAACATTTTATTATTGCAGCTGGTGTTTACAGATAGCATGGAAGCGGACAGTGATATGCAAAGCGTATGTCCTGTTTGCTCCAGACAAGGTCCAGATGTACTCAATCTTGCTAAGTACATCCTGACTGCAGTATGAAAAGTCTCCGTGACCTAGATAGTTATGACTCTGGAACCAGGACCGAAAAACAAAACATAACAGTTTTTCCAAAATGGAGTCAGTAAATACAAAATGGAGTCAGTTTGGCTGCTTAATGCCCAATTTACACCGTAACAGTTAAGATGTCTAATGGTAGCTGGCTATCAAGGCATAATGCCTGAGCCCTCAAAAACCTGAGACTGAGGAAACAATGCAACAAGGCCTACCATAGAAGAAGCACACCAGCCTGTGTGACCATGAGGAGTGGAAAGAACCAGGCTATCAGACATCAAAGAACAAAAAACATATCGTTAAGTGCCCACCATCCTGTCATGATCCCTGAGGACAAAAGGGTGCAGAGGCAGACAGAGCTGAGGAAACTGATGGTGCCCAGTCACCAAATGATAAAGTAGCTGGGATCTTAAAGGCTAGAAGGTGAACAAGTGGCCATCCAGCACAGAAACAGCAGAGACCACATAAAAGAAGCACACCAACTTGTGTGCTCATGAGGGTTCGAAGGGAGCAAACATCAAAGAACAAGGATTAAATCAATAAGAATGAGGGGGAGAGCAGGGGGGGGATCCAAAACCTACTTGTGGGTAATTGGACACCCTCTTACAGGGGAGTCACAGGGGAGAGATGGGCCAGTGAGGTAACAATGAAGCATAAAACCTTCCTCTATTTCCTGAAGGTTTCCTCCCCCCAACCATCACAGCCCCAAATCTTCCCTGCAGTTCCAGATGGACTGGAGGCGGTGCACTGGTGGAAGTGGGAACTGGAAATGAGGAAACTCGGGGTGGATGTACCCCTCAGGGTCAGTGGTGGGAGTGAAGTTGCTGGATGGGTACAGGGAGAGTGGAGTGGAGAGAGGAAGCCAGCTGTGGGGATCTGCAGACTGTTTCCTGTCTGGAGGGCAGACGTAGGGAGGAGTGGGCAGGGGGAGATAGCGGGCAGTGTAAGATAGAACAAAACAATGATTGCAGAGTAATGAGGACTGGGGGAAGGGGGAAAGGTTAGAGGGGAAAGGAAGGGGGCCCATATCAAGGGCCCAAGTGGAGGGGCAGATGTTGGGAGAATGTCGATGAGGACAGGCAAGTGGGGGTGCTTGGCACAGTGTATGTAACTATGTATTGAACTAAGTATGAAGGAAAGCGATGTATGAGTGCCCGATAAAATGATAAAAAATGTGCACCTTCTATTTAAATATTTCCTTTTTGAAATGTACTTCTATATGGATAACCTCCAGTCTGTGTGCAAATACTTGTTTTTCAAATTTGGGAGTTTTGCAAGTGTTTATATAAACATATTTAAAAAACCACGCAAGCAAACCAATAATATGCAACTTTTACAGTATTTCTTAATTGCTAATGTTTCAACATTCACTTAGTTTTAAATATATATATATATATATATATATATATATATATTCTATTTCTCACTGTGGTAGCTGTTTCCCCTCTCCTTCATGAGAGAGAGAGAGAGAGAGAGAGAGAAAAGAAGACATGATAAGTAATGTTGTTTATAATAGAGAATCTCTGAATTGTAAACTCTTGGGTTAGGATATAGGTTGGAATTAGATAGGTCAAGTGGGAAGTGATGAGCCTACTTTGTTATAAACTTGAGGGGTCATCATAAAGTGAGTAGAAAAATGGGATTAAAGGTGGTGGGAGATTTTCACAAATGTTGAAGTTTCTTCCTATTGATAAGTCAATGTGATGAAATGAAATCTTTGGGGAACTGAATATAAATGGATAGAGATGGAGAATAATGAACAAGTCCAAAGGTAGCCCCTATAGGACCCATAATTCTGTGTCAAATCATGATAAAATGAAAGTACTTCAGGATTATAAGCTTCATCTTTCTTTGCACACATATTTGAATACCTAGTCCTCAGATGAAAGAGATTATGTGGACTCTTTTAGGGCTCAGTGGTTATTGAGGATGGGGCTAGGAACTTTACTGCAGAAGAATGGAAATTGCTAGATGTTTCCCAGAAGCAACTCTACAGAGATGTGATGGTGGAGATCTTCACAAACTTGGCTATAGTAGGTAAGAATAGCTTCATTATTTCTAATTAATTAATTTATTTATCAAATATTCATAGTTGTTGACCCATTCAGTGGGCAAAGGATTAGGAATGCCTGGTTAAATATGAAAACCACGTTAATTTACTTTAGGGAGCAATTACATTCTAGGTTTCCCATGATCACAAGTACACATGCAATACCGTTTGTCACCATTTTATCAGATTGTCATTGTCAAAACTTCTATACTGATTTTCTGGAAGCTACTCACGGTGTACATTAACTAGTACCAGTATTATCCATGGTAAACAGGTGTCTGTGGAATTTCCAAACTGAACAAACTAGTCATAAGAAAGGGTCGTTTAACTTCTGGAATATAAATCATTGAAAAACATGTGAATTTTAATGGAGTATTATCCAATTTCGTGCCAGAAGAAGATTCCCTATAGATAGTTAAAGGATATTAAATCCTCTTATTTTTCCCACAGAGCAGGGTTATGGTATCAAACTTCTGATGTTGCCATTAGGAGAACAATGCGTATGACCTGTGCCACCAGTGCTTTACTGGGTTGATTAAATGTTTAAGAAAAATAAAGTGGTAATTTATTTTGCAAACAATCCACCACTGCCTTTTTCCAGAGATGATGTAAAACAAAATATCAAATCAGTTTCAGGATTTGTTAATTGGTTAATTGTATTTTCTTTTGTCTGTCATGGATACCACTTTGGTAAGAGCTGTTTTGTTCTCTCAGAGTAGTAAGGGAAATGCTGCAGGAGACTGCAGGGTATTCATCCAAGGCCACTGTGTCAAGAAAACATTGATTAACTCTTAATGGAAGAAACTACACTTGATAAATCAATTAGAAAAAAGTCTCATTTGACTAGGAAGGCAATTAAGCATGTATTCCTGTGCCTGATTGTTACCTGTGGGCATAATAACAACACAGATGTTCATGCAGAATTAAAAAATAGAAAGATTCCATGTTATCATTAATGTTTTATCCACCATATGGCCATTATTCTTTTTCTTTTCTTTTAGGCATCACTGCCCTGCTGGTGGGAGTAGGAGGCCCAGCCTTTGCTCCTGTGAGTGGGAATTGAACCTCCATCCCAGTGGGCTGTAGTCCCGTGCACAACCACTACGCCACCGGGGCTCAGTGGCCATTATCCTTTTTCATTTGATCTTCTAAGTATAACCATTTGTGTATTTTACAACTATTCTTTTTAATCTTCAAGGTTGAATTTACTTGCCAATTATTTTTTAACGTTGCCAAAATATTGTAAAAACAAACTATGACACAATTTCTTGTCTCACAACTACCTCTTGTCTTTGTTAATGTTTTTCATTTTTGTTTCATGTTCTTAACTTCAACTTAAATGATAGCTTCTGCTTCTCCAATGTAAATGATTAAGCAAACCTAACCCCTGAAGATGTAATGGTAACATGTTTGAAAAATGATAAAAGTGCCTCGATATTACAAAAGATCTGTGAATTTCCTGAACGTATAAAGCAGGATAATACCTACAACCCACTTTTGAGGTGAGTATAATTTACTTGATAAAGTGCAATGCTTTGTCATACATTTAGAAGAGCATGTTATGTTATTTATGTACTTGTACAAAGGAAAAGGCTGAAGCAAGTGTTTGTTTTTAAGTAAATGTAATACAGAAGATTAAGCTAATAACTCTAAATTTGGCAGTTCAGAACTTTCCGTGACTCTGTAGATGAAATATTTTGATGATCTCCTTTAATTATTTCACATTAGTTACTATAAACTAAACTTCTTTTGTCATCTAATAACAACACATTTTACATATTTATATGCAGATATGTTTTAATATGTGTATTGTACATTTTTGAAGATCAGTTGCTATATATGATATGTAAAACAACCATCTATGGGCAAGCAACACATATTCACCCACTGTTCTTTTGTCCATTTGAAATCATTGTGAAAAAGTAGCACAGAGTGGAATTCTACATAGGCTTTTTTGAGGATGTTAAACTTTGTGGAAGTAGATCACCTCATTTTATGTATGGAGATCAGCTTTTGTTGTTTCCATACCAACATCATTTAACTATTCAATACCAATTCACATTGTGCAGCGGTTACTCATTGGTCTGTTAACCAAAGGGTCAGCAATTCTAAACCATCATGGGAGGGAAATAAGGCCTACTAATCTCTTGAACAGCTATAGTCTCAGAAAACTACAGGGGTATATCTACATGATCCTATTTGTTAGATCTGAGAATTTTGAGACAATTAGTTGGGTCATCCAAAAGACCATGCTAATGGAATGTTCTATCACATTTTGATGTTTATCTTATATATTTTTAGGTGAGTGTAAAATGTGTGCTTGCATATTACGTATAACACAGAAACATAACCCAGGTGGTGCATTAGATTAAGGTTTGGATCTTTAACTATAAGGACAGTGGATATAGCATATCAGCAACACCGTGATAAATATGACACAGGTTAGTCTTATGAAAATCATATTTCTATTCTATATTATAGGTCCACTATGAGTAGAATGATTCAAATGCTGTTTATATTTAAGTCCATATTTATATTTGAATGTAATATCTATTTGTAAAACATAATATTGTTGTACACTTTATATATTACTTTGAATACGCCAATTTTGACTCAAAAACTTCCACTCAATTTATTCAAATTATCAACATTTATCTTTATAGTAGAATACAGATATTTTATTGCACATCTATATGTGTGTTTCTATTGGTAATAAGATGTGTTAACCTTACTGCCACTATATACATTTAATCCATGTGAGTTATAAATGCTTGAAATATATTTATCATATCCAGCTATATAATTGCTACATATTTCACTAACCTAGTGACAGCTACAGTTAGATTTAAAAATTTATAGTTTACTGGAAAACTGAGGGAGGAAATTGTATATTTGCTATTTATGGTAATGATAAAATTGTAAAAGATTATTTTTAACTCTGTGTTTTTAGCAGAATAGATTTGGCACCCAGTGGAATGTACACGGAAAATACTATTTGAGATCTCCAGTCATATTTCAATTATTTCTGCATTAAAAAGACCAGGATACTTATAGTCTCTGGAATCATCCAAGGATCTTTCTTCATTAGAGCATAATAAGTGTTTTTATACTTCATTCAATGCTGATGAATTTAGGACACGTGAAAAGAACAATATGTACATATCAGTCAAATTTCTAATCAGAAACAAATGCATAGAATGTAAAGACAGTGGTAAAATCTTTGGAGATCATGCAACACTCATTGATGATGAGGGACTATCCATTGGAGCTAAGTCTTATGAATATGAATACTGTGGGAAGATTCTTACTCAACATATGAGTATGCACCTTTCAACATATGAGAATATGCAGCAATGCGAAGCCTTGTGAATATATGGAAAGTAGCAAGACTGTTAGTAGACCTACACATCTCACTAGACATGACTGCTCAGAGTAGAGAGTGGCCTTATGAATGTAATGAATGTAAAAAAATCTTCTATTCATTCTGCTCATCTGGAACTACATAAGAGAATTCACAGTGGAGAGGTACCATATAAATGTAAGAAATGTGGGAAAACCTTTATTCATTCCTCAAACGTCAAACAACATGAGAATTCATGGCAGAGTGAAGCCTTGTGTATCTATGGAATGTAGCAAAACTATTATTAGAACTTCACATCTCACTAGACATATGGCTGCTCAGAGTGGAGAAAGGCTTTATGACTGTAATGAATGTAAGAAAGCATTTACTCTTTCTTCTAACCTCAAATGACATATGAGAATTCACAGTGGAAAGAAGCCTTATGAATGCAATGAATGTAAGACAATTTTTACTCAGTCTGCTAGCGTGAAACAACATATGAGAGGGGAGGGGAGAGAGGCCTTATGAATGTAAGGAATGTGGGAAAACCTTTAAACATTCCTCAAGTGCCATGCAACATATGAGAATCCACAGTGGAGAGAGACCTTATGAATGTAAGAAAACCTTTTATTCATTCTGCCCTGAAAGTACATATGAGAAGTCACAGTGGATAAAGACCTTATGAATGTAAGGAATGTGGGAAAACCTTTAAACAGTCTTCAAACCTCCATCAACATATGAAAATTCACAGAGATAAGACTTTATTCAATTAACAAATTTGGCAAGTAATTAATCACTCCTCACACATCACTAAACATTTAAGAATTCACTGTGGAGGGAAGACTTATAAATGTAAGAAGTTTGGTGACTGGTTGTATAAATCCTCAAATTTCACTGTTTATATGAGACTCACCATGCAGAAAGAACTAAGAAATTTTTTAAATCACTGTTAAGTAGTATACTAAGTTCTTTAGATTCCACTTAAATTTTTCTTTTGATGACTTCTACATACACAGCATAAATTGTATTTCTACTTGTATAGATATTTTATGTTACTACCTCATCAAAATATAGGTGTTTTGAAGTATTTTATCCATTGTTTTCTAAGAGATTAGCAAGTCCACACCATTTTTTTCTGAAAAACTATTATTGTATATGCATAAATCTTTAAGAGGGATATGGCTGTCACATGGCATGTGTATTTATAAAACAGTATGTCAACCTCTTTTTAAGGGACTCTGACATTCTATGTACCCACCAGGAATATTACAATGTAGTTTGTTCTGCAGTTTGCAAAGGCTTCTTTCTGGGGTAGTGCAAAACACCTGTTGGTCAGTGACAACAAGAGAGGCAATTCATTAAGAGAAATATTCCACAGGGTTAATATGATGAAAGTATTGCAATCTTAACTAGAAAAAAGTCCAGTGGACTGTGGCTCATCAATTACACCATTGTCAGACTAGTGAAACCAGGTCACTCAAAAGTTTGGTGACGTTCTGTTGTTTTTTTTTCTGGTGAAAGTATTTCTCATTTTCCATGTAACTAATGTGACTGCTACTCTTAGAAGTCACGGTTCCTTCTATCATGTTGAATACAATTTTATGGGTATAGAAACAAATTTGTGTGTGTGTATCTGAACCAGTGTGTCACATAGTAATCGACCAAACATATTTCAGTTTTATACCCTGTCAGAAGCAAATTTACCTTGTTGGCACCAGAATAAGTCTGTATTGGGTCAGGTAACAGTGACATTATCCAATAATAGATACTGGGGTCAAAATTTTCAGCTCCAATATTGACTACTCATGAACATTGAGTCTTACAACATCCTTTTTTATTTTGGTATAAATTCAGTCCCAAATTTCGATATTATCACTTCCACTTACTTCATGGGTAAGTGTTCTCTGTAAATGAGGAGTGTGACATTCATCTATTTCAGGTTACCCATCTTAAACCTATAAGAAGTATGGGTTCTATCTTCTGAAGAACAGATTATTGAACTTTTGTGTCAAGGAGATTCCAAACATTGTTCTGTTCTTTATTTTATCATTCTTTTGTGCACCAGTGAACACTGGGTATACATTTTTGGATATGGGTGTAAGTTTTTGACATTTGTTAATTTTTTCTCAGTTAAAAAGTATTAGTGTAAGAAATTCATGTATCTTATATAGAAAACATGAGTAATCAAAGTGATAAAAATTCATATATTCAATGCAGAAACCACTGATCACTGTTCGCAAATAATAACATCACATGGGAAAAAATAGCCACCATATAGAACCCTCTAATTCCACCAGTCTCAAGCAGAATCAATAACAAAAGCAAAAGAAAGCCACAGTCCACTAAAGAGCACCGCAAAAAGACTGTGAGCTAGGTGGAGCAGCTCCCAGCATTCCCCCATGATAGATTGGGGAATACCTAAAGATAAGTGGACAGACCTGGAACTACGCATTTTTTCCTCCATCTTTTGCTTTAATTTTGTTTGCTCTATGTTATGGTTGGTTTGCCTAATTATATGATAAACATAGAAGCATGCGTGAGGAGAAAGCAGGACCAACAGTCCTAGAAGGACATGGGGAAGAAGGGGGGGGAGGGAGCAATGAGTAAACAACCCTATGGCCATAGGAATAACTAAGGAATTAAAATCAACAACCACAAGGACATAGAGATCCTGGGGTGTTGAAACAATTATAGTCTGAGAAGAATTACTAAGATGCCAAAGGAGGTGAGCTTGATGGCTGGGCAGGAGGAAGGTAAAAAGAAACTAGGAGCAATCTAGGAAGCAAAGTTATGGATAGAAGTATAACCAGAGTTGTGTATAAATGTAAATAGATTAATTTGTAAAAACAGAGGTATTGGGCTGAGTGCCGGCGGCATAGTGGTTGATTGCAGGACTGCGGTCCATGGACTTAGCGGCTCAAATCCAGAAGTGATTCTCGAAGCAAGGCTGGGTAGCTCTCACGACCACCAGAGGGCAGTGATGCAAAAAAAAAAATCAGGTATCGGTCCATGTACATATGTTTATATGACTATCCTGTGGTAGTGGATGGACTTAAGGTCCCTTGCTCATATACTCCCTTGATGCAAGAACTCTGTTATTTCACTTATTCCCCTGGCAGAATTGCTGACAACAAAATGGGTACATAAGTAGATGTAGTGAAGAAAGCTGATGGTGCCTGCCTACCAAAACATACAGGTCTGGGGTCTTAAATACTTGAAATTAAACTGGTCAGTTACCAGAGAATTCCATGGGCAAGAAACACTACAGTGTGATCTTGAGGTATTGATGGTACTAGGTAACAGGCATGAGAAAACACATAATAAACTACAAAAAATATTACTGAGAATGAGGCAGATTAGAGAAGAAACCCAAAGCCCATCTGAAAATAGTGGTGTACCCCTTTACAGAGGGCTCATAGGGAAAGAATGAGTCAATTGGTGTAGTAAAGCATGGATGAAATGCACGGTAAACCTCTGATTCTTTAAGGCTTCCTCACCACCACCACTACCATGACCCCAGTACTACCTTTCACTGTGAGTTAGACCAGAGCATGTGAACAGATGCTGATAAGAGTTAGAGCCCATAACATGGGCTGAGCCCCGGTGGCTTAAGTGGTTGAGTGTGGGACTGCGGCCTGTGGGCTTGGCGGTTCAAATCCAGCGGCGGCTCTCAAGAGCTGCACTGGGTAGCTTCCACAACCACCAGAGGGCAGTGATGCCCCCCCCAATTTTTTTTTTAAAAAGAGCCCACAACACTTGGAATCTAGGAATAGGAATGGGAATAGCAATACCATATGGGTAGGGGAAACGTGATGAGAGGATGAAGGAAGAACCAATTTCAGTGATTAAGACGTAACCACAAACACACCACTCCAGGGGGATGAACAACAGCCATCATGGGGGAATGGAGACTGCAATCAGTGTAATACATGAAAATAACTGGGAGTTTATAAAGGGTTCACAAGTCTGGGTGAAAGAGGAGCTGATACCAAGGGTTCAATAGTAAAGTATCTAAACGAATGGTGGCAACAAATGTATAATTATGCTTGATATAGTTGATGTATGGATTATGATAAGAGGTTTTTATTATTATTAAATACTTTTATTGGCCGTTTTTACATCTCATAATCCATACATTTATCCAGTGTCAGGCACATTTGCACATAGGCTGCCACCATCATTTTCAAAGTATTCTGTTCCCACTTGAATAAGCCCCTTTTATCAGCTCCCCATTTCCACCCCCTCACCTGCCCACCCTCTCTCACAATCTCTTAATAAGTTTTAGATTATTGTTTTCATATCTTACATCATCCTCCGCCACGCCTCACCTAATTTTCTTTTGTTCGAACCTCTGTAAGGGGGTTATATGTTGGTCCTTGTGACCAATTCCCCCTTTCTCCCCTGACCCTCACTGGAATATCTACTCTCATTGTTGGTCCTGAGGAATTTATCTCTCCTGGATTCCTTCTCTTGTGGGCTCTTGCATGTAACATTGTCCATGTTCTGGTCCAGTCTGATTTGTAAGGCAGAATTAAAGTCATGATACTGTGGGGAAGGGAGCACCAAAGAACTAAAGGGAAGTGTGTTTCATTGGTGCTATACTGCCCTCTGATTCACTCATTTTCCCCCTCTGACAAATTTATAAGGGATGTCCTATTGTCTGCAGATAGACTTTGTGTCTCCACTCCATGAGTACCACCACCCTAGTACATCTTGTGTATGATTGTGTTCTGGGTCTTAGATGTCTTCTACCTAATCCTGTAGACACCTCGTGATCACACAGGTTGGTGTGCTTCCATGTGTTTTCTTGGGGATTTTTGTTTTTGTCTTTTTGCTTCTCAGATAGGTGGTCACATGGTATCTTCAAGTGACACTATCTTTTGATAGCCAGACACCATCAACTTTCTTTACCACATTTGCTTATGCACCCATTTCGTCTTCAGTGATCATATCGGGAAGGTGAGCATCACAGAATGCCAGATTGTTAGAATAAAGTGTTTTTTGTTGAGGAATTGATTGAGTTGAGGCCCAGTGTTCATCTGCAACCTTAATTCTAAACATACAGATGAGTAAAGAGTACTATTCCCCTCTCATTATATGTATATTTATATATGTACATACCTGTATTTAGACCTCTGTAGTTGTGTTTTGCCTCCTGATTTTCACTCTATTTCCTTGTACTTTCCTCATATTCTGCCATCATGTTTGCCCTTCATTCAGGTTTAGTAATTCCTCACTGCTGTGTTGCCCTTAATTAAGCCCCATTAGGCATCCTACATCTTTCTCTCCATTGATTTTAGTTCACATCTTTTTTTCTTGCCTCTGGGTGGGTTCTCACCAACCTTCATTTCTCCCACCTCCTGTTCTCCCCTGAAACCCTTGGCCCCATTCTTTTTATTTCCAAATTAGTTAACTGTCATCTAAATAGACATGCAGACATATTAACAAGTGCAAAAAGCACAGCCAAATAAACAACAAAGGATGCCAAGACCAACAAAATAACAACAAAACAAAAAGAGAGCCATTGACAAAAATGGAAACTCCTATGAATAGTTTAAGGTCTGTTTGTTGGTCTTTAGGAGTTTTTTCCAGTTGGGTTTGATGGGGTGTCATACTCTGCCTCCAACATCTATTTTTGGTATTCTTCAGGGATTTTTATCACTTTGCTTCCCTTGCTGTTCTGTTGCATGCCCTTAGTATTTCACACTAGTGTGATCAGATTGTGCAAACTTTTGTACTGTCTCTCCAGTATTGTTCCCTGGAGCACTAGGTTTTAGTGAGAGACATCATGTCTTGTGGTGGGGTTGACCCAATGGTCCTATCTGTACATTGTCTGCTCTAAGCAGGAATATTGTCCTCGGGCCTTGGTGGACCAGAATGTCCTCCCCTCCATCTCCATACCTTTTTGTTCCTCCCATGTGCTCTAATCAGACACATCCCTCACCCAAATTTGTAGCACCAATGCTGTCCATTAATTCTTCTGATGTGGGGAGGGTGATCACATAGTTGGGATTAGGACAGGCCCCACAGACCTCTGTACTGGTTCCCTGGTACATGCGACTATGTTGTATTCATACCTTGGCGTATCAGGTATGCCTGGTTCTCTCTCCTCCTGAAAATATAGACAATACCCTCCTGTAGGGTGGGTTAGCGCCTTGCTCCATCCCTACCCATGACTTTTTTTCTTTCTCCCCACTTTTTAATTGACTGCTGTATGTATCCATGGATTGGGTTTTGCCCCTGTCATGGTTGCTCGACATCACCCCAGGGATGTATGCATATAATAGCTTTTCCCCTATACATCACTTTTTTAAAGCTTACCTCAGTGGACTCTTATATTTGTCCTTTTTATTTCTTTTTTTGAATAATTTTACTGGGGGCTCTTGCAGCTATTATAATATTCAGTACATCATCTGTATCAAGCACATTTGCACACATGTTCCCACATACATTTCCAAACATTTTGCACTTGTGCTCTTGGTATAAGCTCCCTTTTTTATTATCTTTTTCTTAAGCTCTTTAAAAAAAAGCGCCTCTTTCCCCTCCCCTCCCCTTTTTTTAAATGAATCATTTTATTAGGTATTCACCCACCTCCCCTCACGATCCATAGATACATCAATTGTATGCAGATCCCGTTTGCACACTTGTTGCCATTATCACTCTCAAAACACCCTCCCTCCACTTAGGCCCCTAGTTCTACCTCCCCATATTTTCCTTTCTCCCTTCCCCTCCCCATGAACCTTTAATAATTTACAGGGTTTTTTTCTATTTCATATCTTACAATGTGTCCCTTCACTCACTTCCCTGTTGGCCATTCCCCAGAGGAGGTAATATGTTGATCCCTGAAATTAGTTCCCCTTTCTACTCCACCATTCCTCCACCCTCCCAGTATCACTACTCTGATCACTCGTCCTGAGGGAATATCTATCCTAAATTCCCCATGTTTCCAACTCCAGTGTACATCCCCTGTTCTAGTCAGACTTGTCTGGTAGAACCGGGAGCATTATAGTGGGTGTGGAACCATTTGAGAACTAGAGGAAAGATGCATATTTCATTGTTACTACACTGTACTCTAACAGGCTCATTTAGCATAATTTCCTCCAGTAGTTCTCATGCAGCAATGTGATTCAAGCATTCATTGCTGCTTTTTAGGGCTGCATGTGTTCCATTGTATGTAAGTATCACAGTTTTTTGATCCATTCATCTGATAATGGAAATATAATTTTTATCCTGGCAATTATGAACTGTGCCATGATGAACATGGGAGCACAAATGTATTGTCATGGTTTGTTTGTTGCCTCTTCTGAGTATATGCCCAGGAGGGGAAATGCTGGTCGTATAGGAGCTCAGTCGTCATCTGTTTTAGATATCAGCAAATCAATTTTCATACTGGCTATACATAGCTACAGGTCCACCAGCAGTAGATGAGAGTACCTGTATTCCCACAGCCCTCCCCGCTCCAACACACACATACTTGCTACTTTCTTTTTGAATTTGGATATCTTTGAGGGTGTTAGGTGATATCTCATAGTTGTTTTAATTTACATTTCTCTTACGGCTAATGATTGGGAATAGTTTCTCATATATTTATTGGCCATTTGGATTTTTGACTCTCTGGATCTTCTGTTCAGGTCCTTTGTTCACCTACCTAGTGGGAAATTTCTTTTCTTATTGTAAGCTTATGAAATATTGTAGAATTTTATAAGGTTTTTGTCTTTTGTGTCATTGCTAAACATGTTTTCCCAGTCTGTGGCCACTCATTACACCCTTGGTGAAGTCTTTTGATGTACTTATATTTAGTATGTCCCACTTCTAAATTTGTGACTCCTATGTGTTTGTATCCTTCCCTATTTCTGATAGCTTATATAATTCCTGTGTAAAGATTGTCAGGTTTGTCCCAATTTCCTCATTAATGCTCCTAATAGTTTGGGATTTTGTCTCAAGGTCTGTGATCCACTTTGAGTTTATTCTTGTGCAGTAGTGATGTAAGTGTCTTGCTTTTTTTTTTTTTTTTTTTTTTTTTTTTTTTTTTTTTTTTTTTTTTTTTTTTTTTGGTATTTTTCCAGCACCTTTTAATGATGAGGGCATGTGCTTCCCATTTGATATTTTGGGAGCCTTTATCAAATATCAATGATCTGTATGCTGATAGCTTATTTCTGGGTCTTCAGCACTTTTCCATTGGTTTGAATATCTGTCATTATACCAGTACCACACTTTTGTGATCACTGAGGCTGTATAATATGTCCTAAAGCCAGGTACAGCAAGCCGTCCCACTGTGTCCTTCTTAATGGTTCTCTGCTCATTCTGGGCTTCTCCCCTCACCATATAAAGTTGGTAATCAACTATGATGTTATTCAAATTGACTTCAGAACTGACATCTTCACTTTATGGTGTCTTCCAATCAATCCATAAGCATGGGATATTCTTCCATCTTGAGGTCACAATCTGTTTATTGTAATAATGTTCTATAGTTTAACTTGTACAAGTCATTTGGATTTTTTTAGTAAGGTATATTCCTAGATATATCAACATGTGCTTGGCTGTTGTAAAATGTCATAGCTTTTTAATTGCCTCTTCAGTGATCTTGTCTTATGTGTATAACAGTACAGTAGACTTCTGATTGTTGATATTGTACCCTGCTACTCTGCCAGATTTCTCTATCGCTTCCAACACTCAACTTTTGGAGTTTGGGGGATTTTCTATTTATAAAATCATATCATCTGCAAATAACAATAGTTTCACCTCTTCCTTCCCCAGATGAATATCTTTTCTTTGTCTTTTGTTGTAAGCTAGGACTTCCAGTACAATGTAAAATGGGTGTAGAACAAAGGCCATCCTTGTGTGGTCCTCTATTTCAGTAGATTTGTTTTCATGTTTTCTCCATTGATTACCGTGTTGGTTGTTGATTTTTCATATATAACTTGTATATTATTGAGGATTTTTCCTTCCTTTCCTATATTCTTCAGGGTCTTAAACAGGAATGGTTTTTGGATCTTAACAAATGCTTTTTCCGCATCTATTGATATTTTCATGCAGTTATAATTTTTCATGTCAATGTGGCAAATAATACTAATGGTCTTTCACATGTTGAACGATCCCTTCATCCCTGGTATAAATCCCACTAGGTCATAATTATTTTTACATGATTTTGTAGTCTATTGGCCAGTATTTTGTTAAGGATTTTTGGATCAATATTCATTAGAGATATTGCTCTGTGGTTCTCTATTGTGTGATCCTTGCCCGCTTCAGGGATCAGATTTTTTGAAGAAGGATAATGCTATTCATATTGGGTTATGGCATAGTGATCAGAGAAAGATGTCTGCATCATCTCTGTGTGCTTGATTTTTAGTCAGGTTTGACTTGTGTCCCAACATGTGTTATACTTGCTTGTTTTCTTCTTCATCCTTTTGTTGAATTCCAGCCTTATGGCATAGTGGTCAGAGAAAGATGTCTGTATCATCTCTGTGCTTGATTTTACTCAGGCTTGACTTGTGTCCCAACATATGGTTTATTTTTGAGTATGTGCCTCATGTGCTTAAAAAGAATGTGAATTTTTTGCATTTGTATAGAAAGCTCTGAAAATGTCTATCAGGTTAATTGTGCTGTTTATCTCTCTAGCCTTCTTGTTAAGTTTCTTTCCCTGTAATATATCTTTGTCAGAGAGTAGTGTATTGAAGTTGCCCACTATAATTATCGAGACTGTGATTTCATTTTTCATATTTTGGATTGTTTGGTTAAGGTATTCAGTTCATCTCTCAGTTGGGGAATATTTGCTTGGAATGCTTAGTGGTTTTTTGTCTACTGTTCCACCAGAACTGGATAGAATTGCCCTAGTTGGCAAGATTACTGTAGAGGCAGACTGAGGTTTCCTCATTAATGTGGAGCAATGTAGAGTGCTGTCACAGCTGCCTTGTGTGGTGTGCAACACTCACACAGAGGGCAGGCTGGAGTTCTCCTGCTGTTTGGGTGGAGTTGCCCTAGGAAGAGGGTAGTGACTCAGAAGCCAGCAGTAGCATCTGAAAGGAAAGAGGTAGAGAAGAAGAAAAAGAAAAAAAGATAGAGAAAAAGATAAACCTGGGCTCATTGAGACCGACTGTCCTAGACAGAGAAAAGTGAGAAGAAAAATAATTGAAAGTAAGGAGATAACTGAGGCTTGATTGCCTGACTGTGGGGTGGAGCAGTTTCCACCCTGCCTCCAGGTAACAGGGTTCTGTACCTTCTTGCTTTAGTGTCTAACAGACACTGGGTAGAATTATCCTCAAAATCAAGATCACAGCAGAGGCCAGACAGCAGTTCCTGCAGTGGGTATGGGCACTAGAGATTACTGGTTTAGCTGCTGTGTGCTGTATGCAGCACATGCAGAAAATGGGGGGGGGGGTCACTCAGCCCTGTTTTGGGCCCCAGGACAGGGAGGACAGGCCGAACCTCCCCCCCTGTGTGTAGGATTCCCGAGGGCAGACAATAGCTCCCCCTGTTGAGTTTGTGCCAAGACTGCTGATATGCTCAGCACTCATATCTTAAGGGATCTCTTTTAGAGGTTGAGCATCAAGCAAGGACACATCATAAGAAACTGTTCTTAGGTTGAGGACAGAACTAAGTGCAACACCACAAGCATACATGTACCTAAGATTGATGGATGTCTTTGGTTCACCTTAGAAACATCATTTTACATGACTTACATCAATCATCACATTCTGGTGGAGAAAATTGGGGGTTTGAGCCAACAACCGCTTTGGTAACATCACTTAATACATCATCATGACTCAATATATGTACCCCCACTTCCCTGCCAAACTATTTAGTGTCCCACCATGTGGACACAGATAATGAGATAATGACCCCCCCAAAGTGGGTAAGATATGCATAAAAGAAGCCATGTTCCAGAGCTGCAGAAAAAGCAATGAGGAGAGAAAGATACAGGGGATGAACTGTCCTGCAAATTTTATAACAGGCTTATGCTAGTAGAGCAGCCAATGGAATGCTGAGGATTACACTCTGAAATGCACTCTACTCATGCAAATTAGACTCGTGTTCAAGTCCTGAACTTCTGGTTTAGATTTCAATAGATGAACCTTAGCGAGAGCCCACCATTACATCACATGTAACACTCATGTATCATTTCTGGGATGGTAAATCTTGACTGGAGCAGATCAATTTGCTCTTCTCTATGGAGCACCTGGCAGGAGTGGCCCATAGAATTTGTGCTTATCTGTCCAACACTCCTATACAGCACCAGTTGGGCTAAGGTGCTAACTGAAAAGGCTACGCAATGACATCATGACAGAACTGCAGTAGGCCTTAAAAACCCTGCTCAACCAAGGTGATTCAGCACATAAATCATCAGAAGTAGAGGAGATATGCCAAAAACCTGTCTTCCATCGTTGTGAATTAGGAAAGATAAAAATATGAGCAGTGTACCCTAATGTGGATGCCTGTTTTTGCCGGTGAGAGCGACCACTGTCCACAAAATGAATGTTTTAACATCTTTATTCTGGAAACAATGAGAAATGAAAACCACAAGAAATAGTTTTACAAAGAGACATTTATCTTAGTTTAGGTCTCCTAATTTACAGAAATTAGGTAGGGCAATTGCAAAAGGTTTGGACTTGATTGTAAGGGGAGAGCCTGCATTCCTTGGAGATTATCATGTGTCTTCACATCATTGTTGCCCTGAGTACAGTAACTGTTGACCAGGTCATGAATGCTCACCTTTTACAGTCTGGTGATATGAGAAATACCACAAGTGGATGGTTTTACAAAGAGAATTCTATTTTACTTTAGATGTATTAATTGACAGAAACTCACACATGTCTTTTAAAACTGGGTTTAAGTTGGTTGTCAGGAAGGGGGCAGTTCTTTTTTCAACATCTGGGTTCCTGACCTGCATGGAAATCTACATATATTTAGCATGCTTTCTTAGTTTTCAAGTGCATTTACAAAAGAAGCTGGAGATCTCAGAACAATCCAAATTAATTATCTGATCATTTAGGTAGGGGGAATCCAAATTCAGGGCATCAGCTGGATGAGAAGGCTCTGTTGGCCCTGGCACCACGCCTTGTGTCCTTGCAGCATCTGTGGCCCCAACTTCACTTGAAGAGCACCACTTGTCTGGACATCAGCCTTCCTTTGGGTTCACCCGGCAGGGACTTCAGGTCCAGAGAACCACCTGATCCAGTTCTCTGTTCTTAGATGAAGTTAGCTACTCACCTATCAATATTGTTATGCCTGCTTGCTTTTCATTGCTGTGTTTGGTATTCTTTTGGCGAGCCTCAGATTTTTAGTATGCTCTTGTCTGTTTGTGATGTTTGTTCCTTATAGGCAGCATTGATAGGTTTAGGCTTCTGCTTCTCTTGGCCTTTTCATTGGTGCTTTTAGTCCATTGACCTTCAGTAAGACTAATGTTATACTCTTACATGTATTAGTGCAACTTAGCTCTATATGTGTACATGTTGTGCCTATATATGTGCTTTTTTAAAGTTTCCTTGTTCTTCCTGTATTGAATCTCTGCAATGGGTGTTGCTCTGTGTTTGTTGGTACTAGTAAAGAGTTTTCTTATATGCTGATATCAGATTTGTATGTTTTCATTGTTTATTTTTTGATCATAGTTCATTAAATGTCTTTTTAAAGTTGTTGTGTGATTTCCATTCATTTTTCCTTTTCAATGAGAAGAGAAGAGACAACCAGGATGCAGTATAGCCGCAATGAAACACATCTTTCCTCTACTTCTTTAATGCTCTCTCCCCCCACTATCATGATCCCAATTCAGTCTTATCAAATTTGTCTTTATAGGAGCATGTATACAGGTACAGATAAGAACTAGAAACACAGGGAATTCAGGACAGAGATTCCCCTCAAGACCAATATTGAGAGTAGCAATACCAAGAGGATAAGGGTGGGGAGAAAAGTGGAACCAATCACAAGTATCTACTTATAGCCCCCTCCTAGGAGGATGGACAACAGAAAATTTGGTGAAGGAAGACATCGGTCAGTGTAAGGCATAACAATAATTTATAAATAATCGAGGATTCACGAGGGAGGGGAAAATTATAGGCTGATACCAAAGGCTCAAGTAGAAAGAAAATGTTTTGCAAATGATTATAGCAACAAATGTACACAAATGTTTGGCATAAAGGATGGATGGACGGATTGTGATTAGTTGTAGGAGCCCGGATAGAGTGAATATTTTTTCATCCTTCTCTGGAAATACTTTAATTTCCCATCATATCACAGTGACATTCTTGCTGGATCCAGAGGATAGTTCTTTTGTCCAATAGGATTACTGAGTTTGAGTGCACTTGATGGCAGTGAATGAAGATGGTCAAGTTCATCAACCCCCCATGTTGAGGTCAAAGCTCTTACAATCACAATTAGCCCCCTTCAGATTTACTTACAGTTGAATCCCATCAATAATTTCCAGGATCTCATTATCTGCATGTCTCAACTTGGCATATTAGAGCAACCAATCTAATGTTTATTTTTCTTTAAAACAAGTTTGCTTGTCTCTGGAGACTTCTAGTCCACTCCAATTTTACTTTCTCTCCTCTTTTGTCAAGCCATTCATTATAACATTTTAGTAATACACTACAGAATGCATCTTGTCCACACAAAAGGAGGAATATTTGTCTGTGTTGATCATGGATGTTATGTATGAAATCTACAGAATATCAGGAGGGCTTTCACAAACGTGTAACTATTTTCACACTGTTTAGAAGGCTAATGATACAAATGCCGGTGTCATCTTGTGGGAAGATGTTTTCTCTCCACTGGCTAAGGAACAATGTTCCTTGCTCCTTTCAACATCTGGATTCCCATCACTTTTGAGGATGTCTCTAGGTCTTGGCATCATTTTTTATTTTGGTGGAGCAAACTTAAAGGGAAGAGAGGTTTATCTGGATGGACATGTTCCATTTTGTTTCTTCTCTGTGACTGGGAGCAATGGTCCACTCTCTCTGCAGAGTTACCTCAACTCAAATCTCTTGTCATTTCAGCTTTCTATAATCCACCTAAAAACCCCCATAATATAGTGAATTATGCAATTTTTCAAAGTGTTCCATGAGCTAAAACCATTGTCATGTGAATTGTATTAAGTACAGAGAACTGCTAGGGGTTTATGAAAATGAACATAATGCATTTTGAGAAGAGAAATCACACATTTCTTTGTGGGGAGGATCACTGCCATCTGGTGGGAGTAGAAGGCCCGGCCTTGCTACTGAAGAGCTACTGCAGGATTTAAACCACCAGCCCAGTGGGCCACAGTCCTGCACACAACCACTACACCACCAGGGCTCAGCCTGCACACATTTCTTTCTTTATTTTTTTGCACATATTTCTTTTTTAAGCAAAATTTAATCTGATGATTCACATATCATACAGTACAATAGTTCTGTAACTTCAAGGAGAGCTATGCAATCCTCACCACATGTGATTCATTTTTTAAAATAGTTACTGTTTTAAGTAGATACATATACATCATTATAATCAGTTTTTCTCCACTCTCCCCTTCACAGATTCATAATTATACCTTGATTCTCATCAATCTTCCTTCTAAGCTCTTGATAAATCATCACATCAGTTATTGTCCTTATGAATCCACGTATTTGTCTCATAAACAAAGCATTGTAGAAAATTCAGCTAAATTCAAATAAATTAAAGGGGGTGAAAGACCACTCCTAGTATTTAAATAAGTGAGAGGGAATATTTCTGTCATGGAACAGTCTAGAGAACTTTCTGTGGTGTCAAAAGGGAGATCAACTGAGCAAGTCTTCTATTATACCATAATTCCATCTACGGCAATAAAATTTGCAATAATCTCCTTCACAGAGAAGCATTTCCCTTCCCTCAACTGTATCCAGAGGAGATTTGCCAGAGACAGAATCCAACAAGGTACTTTGCAGCTGGATGTTAGGTTCCCACTGTCTTCTAATACCTTTTACAAATGAGTACTCATAATTTTAGTTCTGATACTTTCTGTGTCAGGCAGGGTTCTCTTAGAGAAATGAAAATGAGGACATTAGTAATTCTTTTTATATATTTATATATAGAGAAAGGTAAATAAGATAAGCTAAGAAACAGTTAACTATAAAGTAGCACAGATTGCTCGGTGCAACTCACTTGCGTGAAGCAACTAGAACACTGGCAGTCCTTCAAGTCTTGAGGGCCACTGAGTAGTCCTCTGTAGAGCAATTCAGGCTATCTGGTCACACGCAGCAAACAGCAGAGCAGGTCACCAACAGTCAGCTAGGTGACAGAGTCCAACAGTCCCCAGGTCAAGAGATTTATATCCCAGGAGCGTGGCGAAGTAGGGCATGGAGAAGCCTCAACTCACAGCAACACAGTCCATGACTAGGTGTCTCACACGTAGTGTTGCTTGGAGGTCGAGGCACAGGACGAACAAGGCAGCTCTCTGGTCCGAAGATCTGGAACCAAGAGAGAGGGTGGGACACACCGAGCCCTTCCTATCTCTACCCTTCAATTCATCCCGTGTGTTCATTGGCCGTGCCGTTACAACAGACCCACCAATCTTCTGTAGCCATGTTGGCATAACAAAACTACCAATCACAATCCACCCCTTGCCAACTTGGCACCTGTACACAATTTTTTACCCATATAGCAATTCCAGACATCAATGAAATCAAACTTATACTTAACATCAAACATCTATCGTACATATAAATAAGAACACACTGAGTCCAATTGTAGCTGATATACATGAGCAAAGAAAAGATTCAATAAGCTCATGAACAGAAAATACATGAACAATAACAAACCTCATTTCTGCAATTATCACATGGTCGTAATTGGTAGGTAGAACTATCTTCTACTATCCATTCTGTATTACCTTTGCCCTCAGCAATCACTTCAGCTGGTTGTGGTTTTTTGCTTGGTGGAGTGATCCAGACCTTCATTCCTGAGGGGTCTAGGTCATTAGATGTCCTGTCATGATGGGATTGCTGTAATTTACCATTAACTTTTATTACAGGGCATGGTAGCACTAAGAGTCGGCCTATGGGATCTCTTGGATTCCAGATATAGTCTTCTCTACCCCCGTTATGTAACACCAGTCCAATTTTTTCTTCATAATCTGGATCAATCACACCACTCAATACAGTGACACCCTTCCTGATCTGTTGATCCAAAGGCTTGAGAAGCCTTAGTGGCCAGGGGACATTCTCAGCTGCCAATTCTGTGGAATCCGTACTGTGTTTCCAGGTGGGAGAGTTCCTTCCTTCAGGACCAGGACTTCCAGTCCCGAAGAACAAAGGGTTTCTGGGACAGGAAGCAAAAATGCTGCAAGTCGGTCAATAGGAGTAATAGTGAGTGGTGCTACTCCAGTTTCTACCCCTTGGTTCCTGGACCCATGAATCCTGGCTATTGGAGACACAGTGCTATATAATGGCCGCTGTTTTAAAGCATATACAGCTTCCTGGAGAACACTGCCCCAGCCTCGCAAGTTGTTTTCACGTAGTTTGCGTTACAGTTGTGTCTTCAGGAGCCCATTCCATCATTCTATCAAGCCAGCTGCTTCATGATGATGAGAAACATGATATGACCAGTGGATTCCATGGGCATGGGCCCATTGCAGCACTGAATTTGCTGTAAAGTGACTTCCTTGATTTGAAACAATGCTATTTGGGATGCCATGCCAGTGAATAAGTCCACGAATGGTGGTTTGGGCAGAAGCATTGTGTGCAGGGAAGGCAAATCCATATGCAGAATAGGTGTCAATTCCAGTCAGAACAAAGTGCTGCCCCCTCCAGGATGGGAGTGGTCCTATATAATCAACTTGCCATCAAGTTGCCAGTTGATCTCCCCGAGGAATGGTTCCGTACCTTGGACTTAGCATCAGTTTCTGCTACTGGCAAATAGGGCACTTAGCAGTGGCTGTGGCCAAGTCAGCCTTGGTGAGTGGAAGTCCATGTTGCTGTGCCCATGCATAACCTCCATCCCTGCCACCATGTCCACTTTGTTCATGTGCCCATTGGGCAATAACAGGAGTGGCAGAGGAAAGAGGAGGGCCAGTCTCCACAGTGCATGTCATCTTATCTACTTGATTGTTAAAGCCTTCCTCTTCAGAGGTAACCCTTTGGTGAGAATTCACCTGAGACACAATTACATTTACTTTTTTGGCCCATTCAGAGACATCCATCCACATACCTCTTTCCCACACCTCCTTGTCACCTATCTTCCAATCATGTTCCTTCCAAGTCCCTGGGTATCCAGCCAAGTCATTAGCCATAGCCCATGAATCAGTATACAGTCTCACATCTGGCCACTTTTCCTTGTAGGCAAACTGAACGGCCAGGTGCACTGCTCAAAGTTCTGCCCATTGAGAGGGTTTTCCTTCACCACTATCTTCCAGGGAGATCCCAAAAAGAGACTGTAGCGCTGCTGCTGTCCACTTAGGAGTGGCACCTGCATATCGTGCAGAGCCATCCGTGAACCAAGCATGACTTTTCTGTTCTTTAAATTATTATAATGAACTCCCAGGAGGCCTTAGGTACAGATTTGGAAAGAGAAGGTAATGTGACTGGAGTGGGGACTGCGGGCATTTGGGCCACTTCTTCATGCAGTTTACTTGTACCTTCAGGTCCTGCTCTGGCCCAATCTTGTATGTACCACTTTCATTTAACAATGGAGTGTTGCTGCGCACATCCAACTTATGACTCTGTGGGTCAGACAATACCCAGTTCATGATGGGTAGTTCAGGCCTCATGGTGACTTGGTGGTCCAAGGTGAGGCGTTCAGTCTCCACCAAAGCCCAATAACAGGCCAACAGCTGTTTTTCAAAGGGGGAATAGTTGTCTGCACAAGAAGGCAGGACTTTATTCCATGGTCTATGCTGTGATTCACCAATAGGGGTCTGCCAAAGACTCCACACTGCATCTTTATCAACAACTGACACTTCTGGCACCATTGGGTCATCTGGATCATATGGTGCCAGTGGCAAAGCAGCTTGCACGGCAGGCTGAACCTGTTGCACAGCCTTTTCTTGTTCCAGGCCCCACTCAAAATTGGATAGGTCGAAGTAGAACACCCAAGTGAGGGATATGTTGCCTCCAAAATCCGAAAAGGCCCACTGGGCATTGTGCCTCCTGTTTCGTTGTTGGGGGAGCCAGATGCAATAGCTTGTTCTTCACTTTAGTGGGAATATCTCAACATGTTCCACACCACTGGACCCCTAGAAATTTTACCAAGGTGCAGGGTGCTTGAATGTTTGTTGGGTTAATTTCCCAACCTCTTGTATGCAGATTCTATACTAATGAATCTAAAGTCTTTGATACATCCTCCTTAGTGGATCCAATGGACATATGTCCTCGTGGGTTTGTACCCTACTCTGGGACCTACTGGACCGACACTGAGGCGTACCTGAGCTAAAACTCCATTAATAACTTGGCCTCCATAAGCCCCCATTCTGACTGGTGGGCCTTCGAAACACTTTGGGTCCTCTGGAATTAGTTCAGAGCCAGTGTCTAGTAATCCCCGAAAAGTTTGATTATTTCCTTTTCCCCAATGAACAGTCACTCTTGTGAAAGACCTGAGGTCCCTTTGGGGAAAGCTAGAAGAAAGACTAACAGCATAAATTTTCAGTGATGTGGCAGGGTTCTTCTTCCAAGGGACCCAGCCTTCCCCTTATTCAAGTGGGTCTGTAATCTAGCTCAGGTCTGAGAATTGGTTGAGTGATCCTAACTGCCTATCCCTCTGTCACCTGATCCAGCATTCTGCCTGTATAGGTCACGTAAATATTTAGTAGGTTTCCCATCTATTTCACTCCTAGGGACACCATGACTAAGTAGCCAATGCCATAATTCCACACGAGACAGGCTGCTTTGATTGCCACGAAAGCCTTGTTGTCTATTATAACCACGTCCACCCTGTCTCTGTTGATTCACTGCTGACACTTGCCCTCTGTTACCATGGAGTCCAATCAGCCCCATCGTGGGCAAATGTCAGAGTTCACTTAAGGCAGTTCCCACAGTTAATCCTGGTGCACACAACAAAGCAATTATAGGAGTCTTCAGAGATGCTGGGGCCCACCTCACAAACTTATTCCTTATGGTTGTAGTGAAGAATATGTCCTCAGGACACCCCCTTTTGGGGTCTATGGGAGTATCCTGATAGATCTATTCCACCATACCAATTTCCCTCAGCTTTTGGATGCCTTCTACAGTGTACCAAGGTTGTTCAGGCACCTCAAGTTGGTCTAATCTAGGCCATCTGGCAGCCCATGCCTCAGTGAACCAGCCAAATAAGGAGTTGGTTCCTCTCTTAGCCTCTCTCACTGAGACATTGAAAGAAGAGTCTGTGCTTAGGGGTCCCATATCCAGAAACTCAGACTGATCTAATATTACATTTCTTGCACCAGTATCCCACACCCTCAGTAACCATTCCCAGGGATACTCCCCAGGCTTTTGCTTCTACGTATTTGAAAGCTCGAGCAGTTCTTTGTGAGTATAGCGTACTTCTTGAGTAATCACCTCGGCCTCACCCTTAGGAGCTTCCCTTGCCTTAATTTTAGTTATAGGTCTAGCAGAAACTATCAATGGTGAGGGTGTTTCCTGGGTGTTCTCAGCACTATCTTATAAGTCATTTCCCTCGGACAATGGTAGAGATGCAGCCCCACCTGGCATTTCACCTTGAGTAGATTGGTTGATCTGCTCAAGTGTGGGTTGCTTTGTTGATAATAGACTACTATCTTCAGCTGGGAGGGGCAGAGCTATTGACTGGGCAGATCTATTGATCTATCTATCTATGGTTCACTTGTTTCTAATGGTGGCATAATCTCCTCCTCTTCTGAATCATCAGCCTATATATTCCCATCCTATGTTTCAGAGTCCCAATTTTTTCCTATCAATGCCCTCACTTTGGCTTCTGACAATGCTCTAGTTCTGCCATTCAGCTGACATTGTAATTCAGCCACTCGCATAATGAGACTTTGTACCTGGTTCTCAGCAATATCGGCTCTTTTACTACAGGCAAGAAAGTTTTTCTTTGTAGCACAGGCCAATGCCTTCAAGTCCACGACTCAGCATGTAAGGCGTGCTTCTGAGGCGCTGAGCAATCTCTCTCCTTAATCACATAGTCCATTGTAAGGAGGACCAGCTAACCAGCTTCCTTATATTTGCCATCTTGACAAAACTGCTGGAATATATCAGACATATGTTCTCCCAGAGCCTCTCCTATAACCAGCACCCCACTCCTGGAAGCACTTGTGTCAGGCAGGGTTCCCTTAGAGAAATGAAAATTAGGACATTAGTAATTCTTTTTATATATTTATATAGAGGGAAAGGTAAATAAGAAAGAAACAGTTAACTATAAAGCAGTACAGATTGCTCGGTGCAACTCACTTGCATGAGGCAACTATAAGACTGGCAGTCCTTCAAGTCTTGAGGGCCACTGAGTAGTCCTCTGTAGAGCAATTCAGGCTATCTGGTCACAGGCAGCAAACAGCAGAGCAGGTCGCCAACAGTCAGCTAGGTGACAGAGTCCAACAGTCCCCAGGTCAAGAGATGTATATCCCAGGAGCGTGGCGAAGTAGGGCATGGAGGAACCTCAACTCACAGCAACACAGTCCACGATTAGGTGTCCCACGCATAGTGTTGCTTGGAGGTCGAGACGCAGGACGAACAAGACAGCTCTCTGGTCCGAAGATCCTGAAGCAAGAGAGAGGGCGGGACACACCGAGCCCTTCCTATCTCTACCCTTCAATTCATCCCGTGTGTTCATTGGCCATGCCATCACAACAGACCCACCAATCTTCTGTGGCCATGTTGGCATAACAAACCTACCTATCACACTTTCCCTTTATCATATTTGAATCTTGTTCTTCATTCTCTGATTATCACACAGACTGATGTGCTTCCATGGGGACTTAGTTGATGCGTCTTTTAGACGCATATTTGAATGTCACAGCAAAATGTAAACAAAGCAGATGGTTCTTGACTGTTTCTGTGATATCATTCAGCTGGAGTAATGCCTAATTGGCATACTGCTAAATACTCCTACAATGAAAAGATGGTTAAGGGTAAGTCACTTAGTCCATGATACTCCAGTGAAAGGAAAGAATATTGTAAGTGAGGTTCCTAAAAGATAAGCTAAGGGCTGAGCCCCGGTGGCGTAGTGGTTGTGTGCGGGACTGCGGCCTTCTGGGTTGGAGGTTCAATTCCAGCAGTGGGGCTGGGCCTCCTACTCCCACCACCAGAGAGCAGTGATGCCCCCCCCCAAAAAAAAAAGATGGCAGAGTTGACTAGGAAATGATAACCTAGCAAGCAATGTAATAGCTAAATACACAGAATAGTCTTAAATGTATCACATGACCCTCAGAAATTCTTGCTGTGCCTTGATTACTGTTTTGCAAATGGGTAGCCTACCTATAAATGCATTGTCATATGTAAATCATTAATTATATATTACTACACTCCATTTACTTAACATTTTCATCACTGTTTTAATTTTACCCTTTTGGGTAGTAACATTTAAGATTATTTCATATTAGTTACTTTTATTTATCTCCTGATGTCCAGTCACTAATTATGGTAGTACCTTTAGAGATTATTTAATATTAGTTCTACTTCGTTGTTTTTTTTTCTTTGAGATGATAAAACTCCCAAACCCATTTCAATTTTACTTTTTCTCCTCCACTTTTTCTCTTCTAAAGCCACACAAGTGACTATTTAGGCTTGAAGGATAAACCATGTGGAGAGTTTGGGTTGCTGTTTGTTTTAGGAACCATACTATATAAATGTTTGCCAATATATCTGAACTATGATTCTCAGTGGTTTGGGAGATGTGGAATAATAATAGCATCATCCATGACATTGTCTGATGTATCGGCAAATCAATTATAAGGAGATTATGGTGGGAGGCAATACCCTTAACACAGACAGAACCAGTGTTTCAAGGTCACAGTCTTTTACTTTGGGGATGGGCTGCACCACCTTTTATCTTAGAAGTGATACAATTATGAAGAAGTGACCCCACAAAGGACCATGCTTCTATCAAGAAAGGAGCAGGGAGCAGAAGCTGGTCCTGTGGAACCAGGTTCCTATATTTAGAACATCCTAGATAGGGAAAAATTGATGCCATGTCACACGGCCATCTTTCAAGGGATGCTGTACACAGAGACTTTGAAGAGACAGGACTTTCTGCATAAAGTGTATGTCCACAGAGAGAACAAGCTTCCCCTAAGAAAGCACCCTGACTTTTGCACCTTTAGCTGGTTGGATAAGGCAGTAGACTGCTAGCCACAAGCCCAGTGGGCAGTTTTAAGCCCCAGCTGCTCCATCAAGATTTGGGCCTTGGGAACCTGAGAGAGGGAGACTCTGAGTCCAAATCAACTCACAGACTGTGGGTTAATCTATGAAGAGCATACGTTTCTGTGGGCAGCATTTCTGGTACACCAACACCAGATAACAAATTCAGGAACATAGGAACCTTTAAGAAAAGCTTGACTTTTAACAACTACATTCAATGTTCTCACAATATCTAGAGGCAACTGTACCCTCCATTTCCTGTAGAAATATTTTTTAAAGTGCTATCTTCAGCAATTTCAAGATATTATTTGCACTTAGAGAAGACTGGTGTATAAAACTGACCCCCTTAAATCAGTAAATATACATTTTAGATATTTGATACAGTTGCTTAATCAGTATGTACCTTGTGTCTGGCTTCAGTGTCAGAACCATAATCCAGCAGTTGTGCCACAGGCCACATAGTGGAGAGCAGTGTTCCCATCATATCAATCAATGCAGGGTCAGTCCCCTGGAGTAACAGGGCTTCGACACAGTCTTCTTATTGGCACTGCACTGCCTGTTGGTGTGAGAAAGACAAATGGAATGCAAATTCTAAGAATAAAAAGTAAAGAGTCTGTGCATTTACAAGCAAAGCTTTTTTTTTCTTTTTAAGAGGGAACAGCATGTATTGGCAAATATGTGGAACATTTGGAATCCTAACCTTGGTGGTAGAAATGTGATATGGTTCAACCACTAAGAAGATAATTTATTGGATTTTCAAAAAGTTACATATGGCTATCTCCTAGTTGACACATAGCCAAAAAATTTTAAGCAAAAATTTTAATACATATGTTTACATCTGTGTTTATTGCAGCATTACTTATAAATACTTTATAATAAGTTATAAATACTGTGAGTGACCATCATACATTAATGGATAAGCAAGATGTGTTAAAGCCATACACTGCTGAACGCTACTAAAAATATAGCCAAGTAAAATTCTAACACACACCAATGAATAAATGATTCTTTACAACATTTTTCTGTGTGAAGCAAGGTAGACACTAAAGACAATAATGTATAACCACATTCACATGAAACAGCTATATAGGAAAGTTCATAGAAAAAGAAACTAAATCAGTTAACAAGGGAATATGCCAGGAAATTTGGAAGATAGCCACTTGGCCAACTAAGTGGAAAAAAAGGTCCATATTTGTATCCATTTGAAAGACAGACATCACAACAGACTGCTCAAACTTTAGAACACTCTCTTTGATATCACACTTACATGAAATTTTGTAGATCATCCAACTATGCCAGCAACAGAACACTTGACAGGGAGCTGCCAGCGTTACAGCCAGGATTTAGAAGAGGACCTGGAACTTGGAAGGCCATTGCTGATGTTAGATGACCTCAAAATCCAGACTGTGTCAAGGCATTTGGTTTGTCTGAATCACAATCAACTATGGAGAACTTGGAGAATAATGGGAATTGCAGGCTACTTTGTTGTGCTCATGTAAGACTTGTACGTGGATCAAGAATAATGTGTGTCAACAAAAGGAGGGAATACCGCATAGTTGAAAAGCAGGGAAGGTACACATCCAGGGTTGGATCTCTCATCATATTTATTCCGTCTGTAGCAAAGTAAATCATTAGAGAAGCTGGCTTATTTGAAGAGGAATGTGGCATCAGGACTGGGGAAATCCTTATCAATGGGTTGTCAGGTGGACTTGAGGCACTTACTGATGAAGATCAAGAATTGCAGCCTTTAGAATGGATTATGACCCAAGGTGATGTAAACCAAAATCCTCACTCTGGACCAGTGCCAACCATCATGATAAATGGAGAATCAGTTGAAGCTATAAAGGATTTTGTCTTACGTGAATCCACAAGCAATGCTCATGGAAGCAGTAGTCAAGTGATCCAAAGACGAATGGCATTGGGTAAAGCAGCTGCACAAGAGCTCTAGTTCCTTTGTTGTTCAAGCCGGGGTATTTTCAAACAACTCACAGCCATGTGAAAGCTGGACAAGGAATAATGAAAATGAGAGATTTGATGCATTTTAATTGTGGTGCTGACAAAGAATATTGAAAGTTACATGGACTAAAAAACTAACCCATCTGTCTAGAAAAAGGAGATGTGGAGTGCTTCTTAGAGGTAAGGATAGCAACACTTTGTCTTACATGCTTTGAACATATTTTCAAAAGAGACCAGTTCCTGTAGAAAAAGGACACCATGCTTCGTAACATGGAGGGGCAGAGAAGAAGAAGAAAGCCCCAGACAGAATGGATGGACACAATGGATACAACAATTAATAAAGATTTCCCCAATCCTGATGCCACATTCCTCTTCAAATAAGCCAGCTTCTCTGATGATTTTGTAGGTACAATTGTGAGGACCAGTTAGTGTTTCCTTCTGCTCTGGAGAGGGCATCTACATTTTGGAAACAACTCATTGTCATCAAACAACAATAAGGGAGAAGGAAGCAGACTATTAGTATTTACTTGTTAAATACTAATACTTGTTAAATACTCTTTGGAATGATCAAAAAATTTAGGGTTTTGTTTGCAAATTTTTAAAGATGATAGCAATGGTTTCAAAATCTTGTGGATATAATTAATTCCATTGAAACACATTTACAAGGGCACATTTTATGTTCTATGCATTGTAGTACACAGTATCTACCAAAATAAACTTCTAATAAGGGACATTGTGAAAATTTTATGCTATAGGTAAATGGGATAATCCCATTTTCATCCTGCAATCCAATTCATGCTGAAATAGCAGACTACCACATACCTGTTCAAAGCTGTTCTGTTCTCGCCATCACATATGTTATAGAAACATCTGTTCAAAAGTAAGAGTTGGACAACACCTAATTTTCCATGGGCACAGGCCAGATGTAATGGAGTCCTATAAAAGAGGACATTTTAGAAAAGCATGCAGCACACTATTTCCAAATATAAAATTATTCAAGTGATGGTGAAGATAACAAAGCCCAAGTTGGGTGTGAAACCTATTTTAACACTGTCAATTATTAGCTACTATGTAGTGTTTCTGTTCCTCAATGTCTTCTGCAATAAAATGAGAATTAAAATAGTAATGATCTCATAGAACACCTCTGTCATGTGTACATGAGAATATCTGCCAAGCATTTAGAATAATTTGTAGCATGTAGAGAGACTTAATAATTGCTCACATTTTTATTATTATTGCTCTGTACTAAGCGAAGACATTTCACTAAAAACTGACACAATCATTGCTACTTTGCAGATACTTGGAAGGAATTGGTGAGTTTTAGTGATTCTAGAGTACTCATTTTCTGACATTTTAACAATTTACACACTGGAATACAGCTTGTAACTGATGGTGTCTTACTAAGAACAACAGGATTCTTAAAAGTGTTTTATCGATACACAAAGCAGGGCATCTTACAATCCATAAGACTTTACATTAAATAAAATACACTATAAAAATCTATTAGATACTATATCTGTAACTGCATGGGAGCGTCTGTTTGAGTTTGTCTTTTGCCTCCACTTATGATTTTCTTCTCAAAAAACTTACTGATATGGATTCTCAAATGCTAATTAACACTATTTTAGCTCAAAGACCAGACAATTTGACAATATTATTGACTGGAAAACACCAGCTAGAAGAGCAACATAGCTTGCACTGTATACTGGCTAAATCGTGACCCTACGTGTTGTTTTAATTGAATAATAGCCACAGATCCAATGAAAGATCTGTCAATTCAACTTAGAGGGTTTTGTTTTAACAGGTAGGTGTACATGTTAGCTTGGCTTACAAAACTTTACCCTGGGTTTCACTGTTATAAATTTTAAATATTTTAATTAAAAGCATGATTCATGCTGGAACAGTACACAAACACTTTGTAGCCAATCATCTTGGTACCAGCCCCTGATACTGTCCCTCAATGTGGTCTGTCATCCCACCTGGGACTTCCACACTTGGTCAGCCTGTCACACTGTCCCCACTACCTGTGCTTGTTATCTCGTACGTTTAAATAGTATTTTCCATACTGAAGAAGTTTCTGTACTTTCTTCACCTTCCCGGCCCAGGCTGTGCTGTGGATTTCTGGCAGATTCTAGGCTTGGATGTTGTACCTCGGGTCAATGACGGTATCTTCGTCCAACACTCATCAGGGTGGGCCCATCTGGTGGACTTGATGGGCACCGCCCACGTTTTAACGTTTAACCCCCCAAAAAACTTTGATCGCTTTCACAACCGGCTCCATAGTTCTTTAGTGAGCCTGGCCACTGACTCGAACGATCAAGCAACAAGGGAAGGAAACCCGCACTGCGCATGCACACATCATCAACATCACCAAGCTGGTTGACATGCCAGCAATGTGACGTCAGACACACACCACAGACACCCTATAACCACCATCCCCCCCAAATCAACCTCGCTCGGCCTGCTCTTCAAGTCATGCATGCACTGGATGCTATTTGATTTGCATTTTATGTAAAAATATATATTTAACATCTGTTGATATATTCCAAACTTTTCCCTCTCATGTTTTTTAATATTTTTCTGGGCACCATTTGCTCTATTTGAGGTGAAAATTTTAATCACCTTGCCAATTAAAAAATATTTTTGTGACATTTTTATTGATACTGAATGAGAACAGCATTTTTTAATTGTGAGTCAATCTCTTGATCAGATTTTTTTACAAGGCGGCGTCAAACAGGTTCACCCATTTGGCTGTGAACTTTTTGAAGTCCCCATATCATCAAGTGTCAGAATTGATTGAAATACTTTGTCTCTTGACAGCTGTGCTGGGAGAAAGGCAGTGCTTTCTGCTCTGGAAGATTTAGACTCCGCAGATTCTATTAGCTTTTGTGTGGTGTGTCTGTCTATCCCTGTTTACTTTTTGATGTGTTTTTCTCTGAAGTTTGTCATTTCTTTAACTTGATGATATAGTTTTCATGTCAACTTGGATATAATGGTTATGATTTCTGTGTATTTATTTTACACCCAGAGTAGAAAACTTTTGAAAAGTACAATCTTGTGTTAAGAAGCTGATAGATGCTGACAATTATTTACAGTGGTGTAACCCATGAGATTTAGCTCACTCAGACTCCGAATATATGTCAAAGTAAAAGAATGTTGTTACTTGTGCAGGGACTGTCTCAGCTCAGGGAGGTTGCAGTTTGTACAGGTCCAGAGCTGGCAGCTGCAAGCAAGCACATATAGAAGCAGAAATTACAATTAGCTGTTCTGAGCAGGGAGTAACAGTTCTGCTTGTTTCATGTCTGAAATAGTTTTATGGCTGAGGCTTATCTCGCTCCATTCTGTAGCACTTTCTGTTTCTCCAGACTTCAGAAACAGGGTAGCCAGAGTGGAAAATTTTACAGAACGATGCAGTTAGCAGTCACAATAAAAATGGCTTTATTTAGGTGAAATATTTAGGGGGCCACTTGTTACACTCCCCACTGGCTTCTATGAGAGTTCAAACCTTTGAATGTAAGTAAGGGCCTTTTACAGTGGGGAATCGTTGAGAGGGAGTACTATGGACCAATAATTTAATTGTTTGAACTCGTTTTTTGATGAATTAGATTAATCAATTAACTACAATTGGGTGGCAAGTTACTTTAACAGGAGGATGATTGGACCCAAAAAGGACCTTTACAATGTTGGTGAGTCAAGGAGACAGTTGAAGAGTTTCTCATACAATTATTACTCTTCTTTGTTGTTTTTTTTTTTCACTAAGAAAAACAGCAAGTTTCCCTAATGCTGTATATAGGTGCCCCCCCCTCCCGGCTTTAGTAAGAGCCAGTCCAGACTACAGCAGTTCTGTAACACTACTTCTGCTAAGGAATTCAACAAAGTTTCTAGATAGAAGACAGATTTCTAAATGTTGTGAATTCACGTCTAGTTGTTGACTGAGTGTATTGAAATTTCGGTTTCTTGTTAGCAGGGCCTCAGTTCCTACTGCACTGGGGTGGGTGCTCTCTTGGTCTGGTATAGCAACCCACAGTGCTCTCACCTCCTCCCCCTGAGGGATGGCATGACACTTTGGCCTTCAGTTAAGGTATGAGAATAAACACATGGGGGGAAGGCCTAGGTACAAGGAAATTATGATCCTTAGGGTGCTTTCGGGAAGAAAAGGGGTGGCAGTGGAGCCCTCTGGGTGTTTAATGGGGATTGTTTTTAAGCAGGATTCCTGGTAGGGTGATTTCTCCACCTGGTAATTCAGGGCAGTGAGACAACGTTTTTGTCCTTGTAGGTCCCCCAGTATAAGCTGAGATTCATGTTCTCTTCGACAGATCTTTGGGTTGTTGTTGCAGTCTGCTATAGAAGTGTTTCTGGTCTGCTTTTCAGAGGAGCCTATGATTCCATTTGTTCCTAATTCCACATAGTAAGGCGGAGGAAGAGGGACTGGATTTAGACAGAGCCAGTGATATGAAGTATCATCAGAATTAGTTCTGTTTACAAACTAATCAACAACATTCAGGGTGTCAAAGAGAAGTTTCTTAGGAAACACTGGAGGTGCTGGGGTAAGAAGGGGTACATGGCCATTAGGCACCAAGTTTGGGGGTACAGAGAAAGGTTGGGTAGAGACTACCAGGAGTAGAACAAGTCCTTCATCTTGGATGAGATTAAGAACCATATTGGGTTCTAGGGGCTTGGTGGCATGTTTGAGGGCTGCTTTATTTGTCTAGTAAAGATAGTTCCAGGGTTTATACCAGATACTTAGAGATGGGGGCCCCAAGTTTGACCCTTCACCCAGGTGGGATCATTCCAATTGTTTACAGTTATCTGGTTAAGGTGGCACACCCCTAGGGAGCACGGTTTGGGTGGGATCCTGCATTTAAACTGGATGTCTGGGTCTGTATTTTTCCAAGATGCTACAGTCGCACAGCCCCAGACTGCAGTGGTATTGGCCCTTCCCCTGAGTTTGGCCCTTCCATCTGAGTTTCCATCTGAAGGCAAATGTAATGTTGGATGCTGTGGAGACTTTTTTTCTAGAATTAAGATTCCCTAGCTCTAAAGCAGGACTGGAGCCTGTTTACCAATGAGCCCAGCAGAATGTTGAACAAGATTGTTTCAAGAAGATGTCACAAATCAAAAACAGAACAAGGGGGCCCAATAGGTGAGGTGGGAGGAGACATTTTGACTGTTAAGCATTTGGTTGAGAGTTCAAAGGTATTGTCCTGACTGAAGGGGTCTGAAAGGAACAGGGCTGGGTCGGAAACAAGAACCTTTTGAAAGTTCTGAAAGCCTCATACTCTCTTTTAGTCTAGGATAGGGTGGGCTCTTTTCCTCCCATACTGGCGTACAGAGGCTCTGCAATTTCAGAATTCAAAAGTGACAAAAGCCCACAGCTCCTAAAAATTCTTTCACCTGTCATTTGGTGGTTGTCATTGGGACCCAAAGGATGGCTTTTATCATGCTGGTGAATAGAGATTTCTTGCCTTCCTTTAACTCTAAACCAAGGGAAATGCCTATAGAGGTTCGGGGCCGTCTTTTTTAAAAAAATAAATCATTTTATCAGGGGCTAATACAGATCCCATCAGGATCAATACATATGTTAATTGCACATATACCACATTTGCACACCTGTTGCCATCATCACCCCCAAAACATCCTCCCTCCACTTAGGCCTCTAGTATCAGCTCCCCCTATTTCCCTTCCACCCCCCAGCTCCCCCATGAACCCTTAATAATTACAGATTGTTATTACATTTTCATATAGTACTGTTTGAAGTGTCCCTTCACTCACTTCTCCACTGTCCGTACTTCAGAGAGGTCATATGTAGATCCCTGCAACTGGTTACCCCTTCCACTTCACCCTCCCTCCATCCTCTCAGTATAACTACACCCAACACTGCTCCTGAAGGGATCATCTATCCTGAATTCCCCAAGTTTCTGGCTCCAGTGTACATCCCCTGGTCTAGCTGGATTTGTAAGGTAAAATTGGGATCATGATTGTAGGTGGGAGGAAGCATTTGAAAACTAGAGGAAAGTTGCATACCTCATTGTTGCCACACTGTACCTTGTCTGACTCCTCTCCTCTCTGCAACCCCTCTGTGAGGGTGTGATACTTCACCTATTAATGGAATTTGGGTCCCCACTCAGTACTCTCTCTCATTCATAATGATACAAATTTTAGTTCGTTGATGCCTGACACCAGATCCAGTCGACTGCTTGTAGTCACACAGGCTGGTGTGCTTCATCCATTTGGACTTTAGTGCTTCTCAGCTAGATAGTGCCTTGTTTATTTTCAAGCCTTTAAGACCCCAGACACTTTATCTTTTCATAGCTGGGCACCATCGGCTCTGCACCACCTTTGCCTATGTACATATTTGTTTTCAGTGATAGTGTCGGGAAGGTGAGCACCATGAAATGCCAATTTAATAGAACAAAGTGTTCTTGCATTGAAGAAGCACTTGAGTGGAGGTCCAATGCCATCTGCTGTCTGAATACTAACTATATATGTATATGAATGTTTATCTATTTCCCCATCATCATAAATAAATATATTCACCTATGTACATGCCTGTATTTAGACCTCTATAAATGTCCTTTACTGCATGGTCCTTTCCACTATTTCCTTTTCCTTTCCTCTTATTCCCCTATCATGCTTAATCTCTAATGGGGTTTCAGTATTTTCTTTCTGTTACATTACTCTTAATCAATCCCTATTATGCCTCTCACACCCACCTTGTCACTGATTTTGAATCTCTTGTTATTTCCTTGTCCCTGGGCTAGTCAACCCTACCACCTCTCCCCCTCTTTCCTCTTTCTCATGCCCCTCCCCACTGCCCCAGACCCATCAGTCCTGTCATTTTTGCCTCCAGACTTTTCATCCATCCAATCTTATCTAGATAGACCTGCAGAGACAAAAATATGTACAGAAAATACAGGCATCCTAAGATGAAGCAACCAAAGAAACTAAAATGATGGAAACAACAAAGAAACTCCAATGTCATATATATATAATGTATGTATATATGTAAAATAATAACAAAATAAAAACCTGTAAATGGTTCAGAGTCTGTTCATTGACCTCCAGGAATGTCTCCAGGTTTGTCCGATGGTGTGCCACATGCTGGCCCCAAGTATATACTTAGCACTCCATCTAGGACTCCATGCTCTGTTGCACAACTTTAGCTTTTTTCCATGGTGTGCTTGGGTAAGACTGGGTATAATTCTGATCCCGTTTCTCCACTGTTGCCCCCATAGAACCTTGGGTCAGCAAGGGAAGCCATATTTCATAGTGGGGCTGGTCATATGATCCTCTCTGTACAGTGGCTTTTCTGAGTGGAGATATCATCCTCAAGGCCAGGATGCACTCCATTCTCTCCTCCTCCCCTTCATTTGTTCTCATGTGCTCTGTTCAGGCATATCTCACTCTTCAAGCTGCAGCTTATGTTGTCCTCCAAAGCACACTCTCCTGGAGGAGTGGGGGAGAGGCAGCTGCCCCTGTAGTTGGGATTGGGGTTGGGGCGTTCAGACCCCTTCACTGGTTCTCCATTCCATGCCTTCACGCTGCATTCACATACTGGAACACCAGGTTTAAGTTGGTCCCTTTTTCCCCATGGAGATATAAACAATATGCTCAATATGCTCCCCTTGGGTGGGTTAGTACCTGGTTCCCTCTCTATTCTTCATCATCTGCCCCCGCACCCCTACCCCAGGTGGCCACCATATGTAGCCCTGGATTTGGTCTGACCCCTGCCATACTACCTGAGCCTCACCCCAGGAATTTCTGTATACAGTAACTTTTTCCCAATGCCCCTTTTACATTTTTTAATTATTAAGCGAAGCTTACCTCAGCTGACTCATATTGTACAGGTCCTTTTGAGCTTGGCTAACTTCACTTAGCATAATTTCTTCCAGTTCTTTCCATGTGGTGATACGCTTCATGCGTTCATCACTGCTTTTCAACAATGCATAGTTCTCTTTTGTATGTATATACCATAGCTTTTTAATCCATTCATCAATTGATTGAAATTCGTTCTGCTTCTGTGTTAGGGTTCTCTAGAGAATAAAACCAGGACACTAATAATTCTCTATATATTTATATAGATAGAAAGATAGCTTATATAAGAAATAAACAGTTGGCTAATGTATAAAGCAGTAGAAATGACTCAATGCAACTCACTGGTGTGAGACAGCTACTACACTGGCAGTAATTCGAGTCTTGAGGGCCATCAAGTAGTCCTCTGTAGAGCAATCCAGCCACAAGCAGCAAACGACAAAGCAGGTCACCAACAGTTAGCCAGATGACAGGGTCCTACAGTCCCCAGCTCAAGAGAAGTTATTCCGGTAATGTGGCGAAGCAGGGATTGAAGGAACCTCAACTCAAAGCAACATAGTCCACGGACTAGGTATAGCTTGGAGATCGAGGCACAGGACAAACAAGGCAGCCAGCTGGTCAAAGATCCAAGAACAAGAGAGCAAGGGTGGAGATCAATGAGCCATTTATATCCCCACCCTTCAATTGATCTTGCTTGTGTTCATTGGCCATGTTGTCACAACAAATCTACTATCTTCTTTGGCCATGTTGGCACAAATCTACCTATCACAGCTCCCAACTCCTTGTGATTGTGAACTGTGCTGCAATGAACATTGGGGCATAGATGTCTGGTCATGGATGGTTGCTTGCCTCTTCTGGGCATATGCCCAACAGGGGGATTGCTGGGTCATATGGTAGCTCAATTTCCATCTGTTTTAGATATTGCCAAACTGATTTCCACAGTGGCTGTACATACCTACAGGTCCACCAGCAGTGGATAAGAGTTCCTGGCTGCTCACAGCCCCTCTGACACTTGTTGACTTCTGATTTTTTTTAAATTGGCCTATATTTGAGTGTGGTAGGTGGTATCTCATTTTTGTTTTAATTTGCATTTCTTTTCTGACTAATGATCAGGAACATTTTTTCATATGTTTATAGGCCATTTAGATTTCTGCCTCTGTGAAACTTTGGTTCACCTTTGCATGCCTCCTCAGTGGACAGTTAGTTTTGTTCTTTTGGGAGGATATTTATCATGTTGTTATAGATTTTACTAATAAGGTCTTTATTTGATTTGTCATTGCTAAAGATATTTTCCCAGACCGTGGGCTCTCTTATTACTCTCGGTGAATTCTTTTGATGTACGCAGGTATTTTATCTTCAGCTTATTCCACTTGTCTATCTGTGCCTCCTCTGTGTTTCTGTCCTTCCCTGTTTCTGATAGCCTATGTAATCCCTGTGCCAAAGTTCTCAGGTTAGTTCCAATTCCCTCATTAATGACTCTAATTTTGGGGGGTTTTTCTGTGAGGTCTGCGATCCACCTTGAGTTTATGCTTGTGCATGGAGTGAGGTAAGGGTCTTGCTTCATTTTTCTACAAGTAGGTATCCATTTTTTTCCAGCACCACTTGTTGAAGTGGGCATCTGTTTCAACATTTGATACTTTGGGAGTCCTTATCAAAGATCAGTTGTCCATATGTTGATGATTTTATTTCTGGATTTTCAGTTCTTTTCAATTAGTCTGAATATCTATCAAAATGCCAATACTATGCTTTTTTAACCACTGTGGATGTACAATATGTATTAAAGTTAGGTAAAATATGGCAGAGTGGCAGGATACAAGATCAATAATCAGAAATCGAACAGACTGCTATAGACATGGGATAAGGGCACAGAATAGGAGACAAAAGTGTGCTACCCATCACAACAGCCAAGCACAAATTGGGTCCTTCATGGGAAGTTTTTTACAAATTCTGGGTTTTTTTCCCTCTCCATATGAAATTGGTAATCATTTTTTTTTCATTTCTTTGAAGAATTGCATTAAACTTATATAGTTCCTTGTGTAGAATGAACATATCTACTGTATTGGATCTTCAGATCCACGAGCCTAGGATATTCTTCCATTTGTTGAAGTCGCTCTTGATTTCTTGTAAGTCTTCTGTAATCTTCCTCATATAGATCTTTTGTTCTTTTAGACAGTTATATCCCTGGATATGTCAAGTATCCTGCCACTCTGCCAATCCCCTTGTGGAGCTTTTGGGGTTTTCCATATACAAAATCATATCATCTGCAAATAATGGTAATTTCACCTCTTCCTTACCCAGGTGAAACCTTTGATGTCTTTCTTTTCTTTGCCTTATGCTATTAGCTAAAACCTCCAGTACAATATTGAATAGGAGTGGAGACAAGGGACATCTTGTCTGGTCCCCTTTTTCAGTGGGATAGTGTTTGTCTTTTCACCATTGACTATCACATTGGCTGTTGGTTTTTCCTATATAGCTTGTATTGTCTTGAGGAGTTTTCCTTCAATTTCTATCTTTTCGAGTGTTGGATGTTGTCAATGCTTCTTCCACATCTGTTGATATTATCATGTGGTTCTTTTTTAAAAATTCATTTTATTGGGGACTCATACAGCACTCATCATAATGTATACATACATACATACATAGTGTCAGTAGTTACATCTTTTCTGGGAGAGGGTGGGGTTCTTTTTTTTTTTTTTGATTTGGGAGAAGTAAGCCAGTTTTATAGGGCAAGCAAGCTTAGGCAATTAGCATATCGTGATCTTCAAAATTAACAAGTGAATGGCAGCACAGCTGCAAGTCAGGCTTCAGAGGCCAGGGCTGTTTACAGTTACAAAGGTGACAAACTACAAACCCCAGGCAACAAACTGCAACAGAGTTCAGG